>NEWO01000816.1:94829-121697 GCA_003013225.1 Phalaenopsis aphrodite
ACTTAGACCAGGGTTATCTTTCTTCAGCCTCATTAGAACAAGCCCAAGCCCCCAACCCTTAGTTGGGTGGCTTAGGGTTTTGACCAGGTGTGGAATCCTAACTTACCCCCATGGGTAAGACATGCCCTAGATCACCCAAATCAATCTGAAACCCTAAGGGCTTGCCTATGGACCCTAGGAACCACCTTAACCAAAAACTCCACATTGGGAGAGGGGTCTACAAAATTGAATCCAAGCCTCACCAAAGGTCTCCCTAACTCTACCAAACACTAAAAATCTCCTTAAACCTTAATGGGCCCTTTTGATCCAAAATTTGGTGGCACCTTGAGATGGTCAAAATCAATTAGGCCTATCCTAATTTTGGTCAAATATTAGTCAAATTACCACATCCCCGTCCAATTGAATCCACAAAGATGTAATAATAAACAATACTAAGTCCAGTACAACGACATACCAAAAAGTAAAATAAAAAAGTCATAGGTAGCAAAGAAAAATCAGTACACCCAAACTCATAATAAACTACTACTCCTCATCATCCTCATCCTCATCATCTAGGTCACATTAATACTTAATTCTTTCAATATAACCACACACTTATAAAAATTTTTCAGAATAAATAATGTAAAATCAATCCACATAGATAACCATGGGTTGTCTCCCATGAAATGCTTGGTTTAACCTTGTCGGCCCGATGCACCCTATGTTTACTTTGGTTGACCAAACATTTGAACTTCATCAAATATAGGTATGTTTTCACCAATGTAAGGTTTCACTCTCTGTCTGTTTACCTTAGATATTCTTTCAATTTTCAGATCTTTAATGTTCACAATACCATATGCATAGACTTTTATTACAATAAATGGTCCCGACAAGCTGAACTTGAGTTTTCCGGGAAATAATTTCAATCTTTTATCATTTAATAAAACTTTTTATCCAGGTTCAAAATATTTCTTAAAATCATTCTAACGTGCACATATTTTTCTTATAAACTTTCACATTCTCATAAGATTCATTTTTGATTTCCTAGAGCTCATTTAACTACAATAATCATTTCTTGCCAGCATCTTCAAATTATAACTAAACTCTTTAGTAGCCCAATAAGCTTTTTGCTCAAGTTCTACTGGCAAATGACACGCCTTTCCAAATATGAGCCGATTTGGTGAAATTCTTATAGGAGTTTTATATGAAGTCCCATAGACCCATAATGCATTATCAAGTTTAGTAGAGCAATCCTTTCTACTAGAATTTACAGTTTTTTCCAGTATTCTTTTAATTTCACAATACAAACTTTAGCTATACCCCTGTTATGAGGATGATATGTTATGACATTTATACGTTTAATTCCATATTTTTCAATTAATGTTTCCATTCTTTTATTTTAAAGTGACTTTCCCTATTTGTAATGATCACTATTGACATTCCAGCTCTACTAAAAATTTTTTTCTTTAAAGATTTTGCAACACTCTGAGCATCACAACTGAGTAAAGTAACTACTTCAATCCATTTAGAGACATAATCCAAAGTAACTAAAAATATATGTTAACAAAAGATTGTATAAATGGTCCATAAAATCCAAACCCATACATAAAAAAATTCAATTTCTAAAGTGAAATTTAGGGGCATTTCATTTTATTTAGAAATATTACCTACTCGTTGACATGAATCATATGTTTTTACATGAACTTTAACAACCCTAAATAAAGTTGTCCAATAAAATCCAGACTGTAAGATCTGAAATGTAGTTCTATCAATTCCAAAATGTCCCTTAAACTCAAAATCATTACATTTTTTAATAACTTCTTGGGTTTCTTCAAATGGTACAGATCTTTGAATAACTTGATCATTACTTTTCTTTTATAAATAAGGGTCATTCCAAAAGTAAGATTTGGTTTCATACATGAATTTTTTTCATTGTTGGTTTGTTAATCCGACAGGTACAAAATCACTTACTATATAATTCACAATATTATCATACCATGGAACACACAACTTAGATATAGCGTATAATTGTTCATAATGAAAATTTTCATTTATTTCATCATCAAAATTACCATAATTTTCCTGTTCAAGCTTTGATAAATGATCAATAATTTGATTATCAGATCCCTTTCTATCAATCACCTCGGAATCAAATTCTTGCATTAGCAAGACCCACCTAATTAATTTTAGTTTAACATCTTTCTTATGCATAAGATATTTAATCGCAGAAAGATAAGCTTGAACTATACAGTTTGTTCCAATTAAGTATGGTCTAAATTTATCAAAAGCATATATAATTTCCAATAGTTCCTTTTCAGTAGTAGTATAGTTTATTTGAGCTTCATTAAGACTTTTACTAACATGGTATATAACTTTAAAAATCTTTTCATATTTTTGCCTTAATACAACCCCAATCATATAATCACTTGCATCACACATCAATTCAGATGTTGTTCCCCAATCAGGTGAAACAATAATAAGTGCAGTGATTAATTTTTTCTTTAATAAATTGAAGGCATATAGACATTCGTAGTTAAAATCAAATATCGCATCTTCTTTCAAAAGATTAATTAAAGGCTTGAAAAATTTTAAAAAATATTTGATATATCCCCTGTAGAAACCAACATGTCCTAGAAAACTCCAAAGTCCTTCCACTGTAGTAGGCGGGGGTATTTTACCAATAACTTATATTTTAGCTGGATCTACTTGCATACCACTTTCATAAATTTTATGCCCTAAAACAATTCCTCTTGCAACCATAAATTTACATTTTTCTCAATTGAGAACTAAATTTGTTTCTTCATAGCATTTTAAAACTCTCACTAAAAGATATAAACAAGAATTAAAGGAGGTTCATAATACTAAAAAGTCATCCATGAAAACTTCAATTCTTTTCTCAATTATATAAAAAAAAATGGACATCATGAACCTTTAAAAAGTTGTAGGTGCATTACATAAGCCAAAAAATATTCTTTTAAAAGAAAATGTTTCATAAGGACTTATGAATGTTATCTTTTCTCAGTTCTCAAGAGCAATAACTGTTTGGTGGTATCCTAAATATCCATAAAAAAAAATCCATGTCTAGCTAGCCTATCCAACATTTGGTCTAGAAAAGGTAGAATAAAGAGATATTTCCTAGTGTCGAGTTTTAATTTTCCATAATCAATTCAAATTTGCCCTTAGTGACTTATCTTGTTAGATTTACTTCATTCCATTGATTTATAGCTACGGTCACCCCCCAATTCTTATGAATACAATAAATGTGACTAACCTAAGCAATATTTGAAATAGGATAGATGATTCCAACATCTAATCACTTTATAATTTTTTTAAAAACTTATTTCATGATAGGAATCAATCTCGTTTGAGGATCTGACTTAGGCTTATGATTATCTTCCATTAAAATTCTATGCATAGAAATTGAAGGGATGACACCTTTAATAATTGTTAATGTCCATCCAAAGTTTTTCTTATAATTTCTTAAAGTTTCCATTTATTTTTCTTCTTGAATTTGTGTCAAATCTGAGGATATTATAACAGGTAGTGTAGATAAGTTTCCTAGAAGAGCATACTTTAAATGCATAGGAAGTACCTTCATCTCAAGTTCAAAAATTTCTTCAATAAAAGGAATGAGAGGTTTACTTTTTTTATGTAGCATCTAAAATCTCAAACCTTTCCTGAACATAGTTTGAATCCTCACTAAACAACATCTTCAACTCATCGTGAAAGTTCATTTCAATCTCTTCTTTTAGCTCATGTGTTTCGGTTTTATTTTCAAAATTTAATTGGAAATGGTTACTACTTAAATAACCAGTTATATCCATCTGAAAAAATTCATCTTTTCTTTTAGCTAGATACTTCATAGACTTTAGTAGATTAACAATAACTTCCTGATCATTAACATTCATGATTAACTCTCCTTTATGAACATCTATCATAGCTCGTCCATTAGCAAGGAATTGTCTCCTTAGAATGATTGGTATCTCTTTATCCTCCTCCATATCAATTACAATAAAATCCATAAGAAGAAAAATTTATCCACTTTAACAAGTACATCTTCTATAAAACCCTTAGGATAAGTGATTGATCGATAAGCTAACTAAAGGGTTACACTAGTGGGAGAAATCTCTCCCAAGCCTTAACCTTCTAAATGCCGATAAAAGCATGAGGTTAATGTTAGCTCCTAAATCAAATAAAGCTTTTCCACTAAATCTTTCTGCTATCACATAAGGAATAGTAAAGCATTCAGGATATTTAAGTTTTTTAGGAAGGTTTTTCTAAATTATTGTGATGCACTTCTCACTAAGTGCGACGGTCTCATGATCTCCAAACTTTGTTTTAATTTGAGATATCTTTCATAAACTTTACATAGGTTGGCATTTTTTTCTAAAGCTTAAGCGAAAGGAATATTTATCGTTAGCTTCTAAAATATCTCTAGGAACTTCAAAAAGTGTTAATCCAACTTCTGCTATCTAAGTATTTGAAGAAATGAAGGTGATGGTTTCTCTAAAATGATTTTAGTTGAAGAAATTAGATTTTTAATATCCTTAGAATCATTTTCTTCAGATTCTTCAGTTTTCTTCATTTCTCTCTCAACTTTAACCTCTTTTTGAATTCCAACATTTAATTCTCTTCCACCCTGGAGTTGGATAGTTTTAACTTGCTCATTAAGCCTCTTTAGGGTTAATCTTAGTATTATTAGGAAGAGTTCCTTGAGGATTATTTCTAAGTGAGTTAGCATTTTGTCGTAGTTGATTCTCAATATTTCTAATTGTAGCACTTTGACTTTGCAATTGATTCCCCATCTCTAACACCACTTCTTCCATATAGAACTTCTTCTCCTTAAATTGTTTATTTTTGTTAAAGCTTGAAGGATAAGAAGGTCTATAGTTAGTACTACTCTGGTTTTTCTAGTTTCATAATGAGTTTGCTTGATTGTTTCCCCATTGTTGGTTATTCCAGTTAAATTTAGGATGGTTCTTCCAACCTGAGATATAATATAGAATATTGGGTTTATTATTAACTTCATTTAAAGTCTCATATGACAGTGATTGAGAATTAATCAATTGTCTCAAGGAGTATTCTTCAATCATATGAGGTGTTTGAAGTAAGTTCATTCTAAAATGGTCTAACTTTCTAGATATTGGAGAAACTTGAGAAGCCAAAGAGAGATCACATCAGTATCATGAGCATTGGCTACTTTCTTAGGATCTCTTTGATTAAAGAATATGCATTAGCAAATGGTTTCAAAATCAATGAACCACCAGTAGCACCATCAATGATATATCTCAGCAATTTTACTAACCCATTATAAAATGTTCGAATAATCAACCATTTTGGTAAAGCATGATGTGTGATCTTCTTAAAAAGTTCTTTAAATAGTTCTCAAGCTTTGTATTTTGATTCATCTTTGTACTTAATAAATGAGGTAATATCATTAGTAGGCTTAGCAATTTTTGAATGCGGAAAATACTTAACTAGGAATTTTTGCGCTAAATCACCTCAATTTTGGATAGATTTAGGCGCTAAAGAGTCAAATCACATCTTAGCTTTATCCCTTAAGAAAATAGAAAAAAATCTAAGTCTAACTGCATCATTTGATATTTCATCATATTTAATTGTAACGCAGAATTCTAGAAAGCTAACTAGGGGTAATTTTGGATCTCCAAAATAGTTCCCCCAGACTAGTTGTTATGTACCACTTAGCGGGTTTGAGTTCAAATGAGTTAGCCGATACAACATGCGTTCATATGCTAAGGTGAATTTCATCTATGGTAGAGTTTACGTAATACATTAAAGGTCTTTATACATGATGATGTTCATTTTCAACAGTTTGATTAGCTAGAGTTTACGTAATACACTAAATGTTTCTAAACTAGATTCATGTAGAAGAGTTCAAATTGTATAAAAATCGTTGTTCTTGCAATGAGATTATAATCGATGTATCAGTCGAATGCTCATAAATTTAAATGTAGTTTTGTGACAAATATGAGCATACCTATTTTTTACCCTCTTCCAATTGCATAAAGATCGTTTGGCTAACCTAGAGTTAAGTTCCTAAATCCTTAGTTATGATGGGTAGGTTCTAGCCTGTCACCCTAGAGTACCCACACAAGCCATCAATTGGGACTAACATAGCCTTAAGTTTCAAACCATATATCAAATTGGTTAAGGCTCTAGCCTGTCACCCTAGAATCACCCCAATAAATCTTATCTCCTTATCTATTTGCACTCACCCCAATATTACTTTTTCTTCATCCTAAAGGTTTGTGTGGTAATTACTAATTGAGGAAAAACATAGCCCTTCAAGGTGATTAAGTTTTCACAATATGTTTTAACTTATGAATTAAAAAAATTGCATAAGTAAATTATGCATGCGGTAATATACAATCACAATATTGAAATAAAAGCAATTCTAATCATACATTATCATTTCTCATCATATGGAAAAAAATAAAGAAAACTATTTAGATTTCATGAGGAAAATACAAAAACACATGGATTAATATTTAAAATTTAGTTTACACAATTATAAAGAAATTATTATAAACTCTTCCACAAGAAAATATTTTGAAGTCCCTTTAAAGAATTCTAAAACCCTCCCTTACAATCTTCCTTCGCTAGACACACGCCCTCACCAAAAGAGACACACACCACACACTCCTTCCTTTCTCTCTTTCTCTACCTCTCTCCTCACCCTACCTCTTGCAACAATAACCTGTAAGAACTTCTCTCTGTTTCACTTGAAGAGACTCACCCTTATAATAAACCTTAAAACTTGTAAGATTCAATTTAGATGCCACTTCAAATGTCATCCCAATACATTTTATCTTAAGTAAAACTAATTATAGCGTATGTCATTTGCCAAATTAGAAGTTTAATGGTTGTTTCTTTTAGCAGATTTAAAATGTCAAGAGGAATTTTTACAGATGAGGGAAATCATTTTAAAAATGAAGAATATAAATATTGATTAAAAATATGAAATTAAACATAAAATTATCACAGTTTATCATCCTCAGATTATTGGTCTAGCAAAAGTTTCTAAACATGAAATTAATAGAATATTGAAAAAAAGGTTAGTCTTAATAGAAAGGATTGGTCTACTAGACTTGATAATGTGTTATGGGCATATAAGAATGCATATAAAATTCCTATAGGAATGTCACCATATAGGCTCAAATTTGGAATGACATGTCATTTGGCAATACAACTTAAGCACAAAGCTTGTTGGGTGATTAAAGAATTTAATTATAATTTGAAAGATGCTAGCGAGAAACGATTATTGCAATTAAATGAACTCCAGAAAATGAGAAATGAATCTTATGAGAACGTGAAAATTTGTAAGGAAAATATTTGGCATGATTGAAAGAATTTAAGAAAAGATTTTGAATGTGGACACAATATTTACTATATAATTAAAGATTGAAATTATTTCTTGCAAAAATTAAGTCCAGGTGGACGGGCCATTTATTGTAATAAAAGTTTATCCATATGGTGTTGTGGATACTAAAGACCTAAAAACTGAAAGAATATTTATAGTAAACGGACACAGACTGAAACCTTACTTTGGTTGGAAACAGACCTATATTTGATAAAGTCCTAATGTTGGGTGAACTAAAGTAAACATTTGGTAAGTCTGGCCGATGACGTTAAACCAAACACTTCATGGGAGACAACTCATGGTTATCTCTGTAGATTGATTTTTGTTATTTATTATGGTAAGTTTTATAGTTATTTTTTTATATTGATAAGTATTAAGTGTTAATGAGGCTTACATGATGATTAGAAGCTTGATTATGATTCTAGATGTACTTATTTTTTTTACCGCTTATGACTTTATTATTTTACTTTTATATATTTCGTTGTGCTGAACTTAATATGATTTATTATTATGGTTTTGTTGATTGTTTACTTGTTATTATTATTGTACTACTATTTACTTGAGGTTTTAGTTCATTTATATGTCTATTTATTTGATATATTTATCCTTTACGTAGCATATTTTCATGTTATAACATGTATAATTGAGAATTACTTTCTGCTACACACCTGTCTTTACTGTTTATACATGTATACGTGTTCATACTTTGAAATTTTCATAGAAAATAATTTAGAAAAATTTTCTTCCTGCTAATATTTCTGCATTAAATGTTTTAAACTATTTAAAAATATTTATGTTTGGGGAAGGGAGAAAAAATTTTAAAAACTAAGCTTTATTTGTCCTGAATAAACTACATTTTAAAATTATTATGAGAAAATCTTAAGATATTTTGTATAAAAGAATAGTGATATGCTTTTACTATGCATAGTAGGAAAAATTGTATTTTTGAAACACTAGGAATCACAAATTTACACTTTAAAAAGAATAAAGACTATGAAAATCATTTTTATACTAATACACATTATTATGTAAGGAAATGTGATAAGTTTTTAACTTTATGAGGAGAATATTGAAGTTCAAAATTATTAAAGGCTATCCAAATATAGTAATTCTAACATAAAAGGGCAAGGATTAAAAAGATTCTGAAAGAAAGAAAAAGAAATTAAAATTAAAAAAGAAAATATGTGGGGAGAAGCTTGAGGAGATGCCAAATTAAAAATTGGCTTCACTTAAATCATCTTAAGGGAAGAAACTTAATTACAATCTGAGCTTATTATCAATTCCAAATTTATTAGTTAAATATTTACAAAAAAAGTTCTCATATAATTATATCTTTTAATTCTTTGAGGATTCCTAAATTTGACAAATTACAATTATTTTTGAAATGGATAGAAAATCAGAATTCTTAACTTTATTACAAGATATTCTTACACCCTATTTCTAGCCATAGTTATTGAAAATTTTTCTAAAGATACAATATCACATTTATGGGGCAAAACTATATGAATCTTTAATGAAACCCACAATCATAAGCTAAAGTATTCATTTTATAAAGTAGGAGAGTTACGTGAGGACAAGTAATAGTGAAGTTTGGGGGAATCAACATGCCTAAAAAAGTGCTACTTTTTATATATATTTTATGCTCATTTTAATGATATTGCACTTTAACATAATAAATTTTGTATGTTTTTGGTTTCAGGTACAAGGGATGGAGTTTTGGAGAAAAGGAGCAAAAATGAACAAAAATGGGGTCAAATGGAGTTAAGGTGTAAAAGGTGAACTAGCACCTAGACACCAGACCTAGCATGTCGAAACAGAGAGCCCAACACCATGGCACAAGGATTTGCCTCCTAGGTGCTAGGTAGCTATGTCAGGCTTTTAAAAGGTTGGTGCATTCGCGCCCTAGTCAAGCGCATTTTTGTTCATTTTTGAAGATCTACTTGGAGAGGCTTTTGAGATAAGTTTTTGGTATTTTAATTTGAGTTTTGTTAAATTTTATTGTGTAAATGTACTTATATATATTATATATATATATATATATATATATNATATATATATATATATATATATATATATATATATATATATATATATATATATATATATATATATATATATATATATATATATATATATATCATGTGTTTTGTTTTGTCCCCATAAAATCTAAGTAATTTTCTTTACCATTCTTCTTGTGGGAAATATCCATGTGTAGGATTAGACTTTTTTAGCTTTTCTTTTATTTCATAATTGTGATGATTTCTTACTTCACACTTAATTTATTTATTGAGTCTGGCAAATTAATAAATTAAAACATGTTGTGAATCATAATGACCCGGAAGAGCCATGAATTCCTCAACTAGTAAGTGTAACATTGCACTATCGATAATTAAAGCTCCATTAGAGCCATATACTACTTGAAACAATACGTGCACTTGCGTAGTATCCCTAGTGTGTAAAATTGAATTGTGTAGAAAATGAAAATTATTTGTTAATTGTAATTAAATTAAATAAACATTAAGCACACACAAATTGTTCGGAGATCATTGACCTGATGATTTAGTTGAATTGGGCTAACCCGAGTTAGGTCGAGATGACCAAGTGATTTAGTTGAATTGTTTTAAGTCAAGTTAGGTCTGGATGGCCCCATGATTCTGTTAAATTGACTAAGTCTCAATTAGACTAGACCTAGTAGAGCTTCAGTTAAACTAGATCTATGTGAGAGCTAGGTTTGATCTAGGTTAGACCTAAAGGGATTCATTTTGAACTAAGTATAAGTTAGATTAGACATAAGTTTTTGGTTTAATGTAAATTGACCTAAAAAGAATGTAATGCAAGTTAGACTTAGGGTTTATGTTTGATGTATGTTGAAACTAAAAGATTGAATAAGTCTAATGTAAGATAGAATTATGGTTTAGGTTCAATAAAGATTTAACCTAAGGAGATTGACTAAGTATACTGTAAGTTAGACTTAGGGATTAGGTTCAATGTATGTTGAACTTAAGGATTTAGAGTTAGTTTCAATATGGGTTGAACCTAAGGATTTAGGGTTATGTTCAATTTGGGTTGAACGTAAAGATATAGGGTTAGGTTCAATTTAAGTTGAACCTAAGGATTTAGGATTAGGTTTAATTTGAGTAGAACCTAAAGATGTAGAGTTAGGTTAATTTAGAATCGGAAGATGTAGGGCTAGGTTCAATTTGGGTTGAACCTAAGGATTTTAGGGTTAAGTTCAACGGAAGTTTGAACCTAAGTTGAAAGTTTAAGTAAGATCGAATATGGGTTAGACTCAAAATTTAGGGTTAGATTCAAGATATGTTGAGCCTAGTTTTAATTTATAGGTTGAGTCTAACATGTGTTAGATCCAAAATTAATGTATTTTTAAGGTTTAGATTGAGTCTAATATTGGTTAGGCCCAACATTTAGGGTTAGGTTCAAGTTAGTTTGAACTTAGATTTAGGATTTTGGTGGGGTCTAATATGGGTTATACCCAACATTTATTATTAGATTTAAGTTAGGTAGAACATAGGTTTAAAGTTTAGGTTTAGTCTAATATGGATTATACCCAACATTAATAGTTAGGTTCGAGTTATGTTGAACCAAGTTTTAAGGTTTAAGTTGAGTCTAGTATGGGTTGGACCCAACATTTAGGGTTAGGTTCAAGTTAGGTCGAAACTAAATTTAACTTTTTAGGTCGGGTCTAATATGGTTTTGACCCAACAATTGGGGTTAGGTTCAATTTAGGTTGAACAGAAATTTAAGGTTTATGTGACCGAACATTTAGAGCTAGGTTCAAGTTAGGATGAACTTAGATTTAAGGTTTAGGATGGGTCTAGTATGGGTTACACACAACATTTAGGGTTAGGTAAAGTTAGGTTGAACCTAGGTTTAAAGTTACGGTTCAGTTTTAATATGGGTTAAACTCAACATTTAGGGTTAGGTTCAAGTTATGTTGAAACTAGGCTTAAGGCTTATATTGGGTCTTAGTATGGGTTAGACCCAACATTTAGGGTTAGGTTCAAGTTTAGTTGAACCAAGGTTTAAGATTCAAGTTGGGTCTATTTTGGGTTAGACCCAACATTAATGATTAGGTTCATGTTAGATTGAAACTAGGTTTAGGGTTTAAATTGAGTCTAATATGGGTTGGACCCAACATTCAGGGTTAGGTTCAACTTATGTTGAACCTAGGTTTAAGTTTTAGGTTAGGTCTAATAAGGGTTAGAGCCAAGATTTAGGGTTAGGTCAAGTTAGGTTGAACCTAGGTTTAAGGTTTAGGTTGAGTCTAATATGGGTTAGACCCAAAATTTAGGGTTAGGCTCAAGTTAGGATAAACCTAAGCTTAAGTTTAGCTTGGGTTTAGTATGGGTTAAACCCAACTTTTAGGGTTAGGTTCAAGTTAGGTTGAACCTAAGTTTAAGGTTTAGGATGGACCCAACATTTAAGGTTAGGTTCAGGTTAGGTTGAACCTTGGTTGAAAGTTTAGGTTGGGTCTTAATATGGGTTAGACCAAGCAATTAGGGTCACATTTAATTTTGGTTGAACCTAGGTTTATGGTTTAGGTCGGGTTTAATATGGGTTAGACCCAACCTTTAGGGTTAAGATGGGTATAATGTAGGTTAAGCCCTATGTTCAGGGTTAAGTTGTATGGTTAGGAGGATAACCATAGAGTTAACACTTTAAGATCAATGCTTTAGAATCGATTTAATGTGTTAAACCAAACTAAGGACAAATTTGGGCTAAAATGTAAGGAACTTAATTTACAATTTTACCATTAACATTCTAACTTTGTGTTTTAAGATTCATAAGGGGGAAAAGTATTAGTTGGGTTTGTTTCACTACCATAGATCTTTTTCTTAATATCCATTTTAGTTCGCATTTTTTTAATTTTTTATTTTAATTATTGTAATTATTTTTCCAAATGATTATATTTTTGATAGAAAATACACAATTTTAGTGTTAGTGTTTTTTTTTTATCATTGAAAAATCAGAGATTATTCCCAGTATCAGAGGGGAAATCCCCACCAAAATTTGGAATTTTCCTCTTCTAATTTATTTTTTATAATTTAAATTCTTTCAAGATACTAAATTAATTAAAAATTAAATATATTTTAAATATTTCTAATCTTCTTTTTAATATTTTCTCCACTCTCTAGTGAGTTTAGGGAGATTTTTATTTTATTTTATTGATTTTTCTCCACAAAAATATGATTTTTTGAAGTAATTGAGGATTTTCTTGACTTATTTAATTTAAAAATATGAAATTTCTTATTAATCCTACACAGCGCCGCACATACCTTTGATACTCCGAACGCTTGAGTGGTGTCTTTTGATTTGGGGCCCTTCCTACGCTATCGACTGAGGTGGTATCGATTTGATGCACCTTTCCTCTGTTATTTGACAATCTGTGTTAATCACGTCTGTCTGTTTCTAATCTACAAAAACAGACGACATTGATTTATCATCCCCATAGAATGATAAACAAAGAATTGTATTCTTTTTCATGCTCGATTCTTAATCAAATCATGTGGGGATTGTTCCTAAAGCATCATTTAGTCAAGGAGGACATAAAAATATGGTTGATCATGCAAGAAATGTTCATTGTTTTCATAAAATACCAAACACAACTCAATTTTTAGTTCTTTTGAACCATACTTTATCCCAAGAGGTGTGGCCTCAATTGGGCTTGACAGATAAGATCATTGTGATCCCATGAAGCTTCTCCTTGTCTCAATTTGAATTGAAATTGTCTCTAGCTATGAGGCATGACAAATGGTGGCTTGGTTTGGTGTTGAGATAGGTTAGAAGTTGTGGGCAGAAGATGGGGGGATCAGACGCTTAAATAGAGGAGAACAATTTCACTATTGAGAGCAAGAGAGTTTGAAGGCTGTATAAATAGTTCCTCTCCTCCATGGCTCTCAGGTTTGCTCATTAAATAGTTATTAAAAGCCATGGAGGAGGTCAGAGGTGATTGGTGGAGGTTTAGGTGGCTGCTTAGAGGATCTCAGAGGACTTGAGAGGAAGTTTTTGGCCATGGAGTCAAGCTTTCAATTTCCTATGGTGTGTTCGTCATGAAGGTGGGCATGGTAAAGAGGATGATTTGAAGAGAGCTTTGAGTTTATTGGAGGGATGATGAGGTGGATAAAGAGCTCAAAAATGACTTTTCTTGACCATCAAAACTTGGTCCAAGAGAATTTACGATGAGGGCCATGTTGGGTGACATGTGCCTCTCATGATGAACCCACCATGTTGACTATTCAAAGGGTTAGTTTAGGTTTAAACATTGTTAATGAGTTGACCATGTCATGCTAGGTGGTCTTTGGGTCATGTATGACCTATTAAAGGTTGGCTTTGGACCATAACCTGGGTTTGATTTTTTTTAGTGTTAGGCTTGGTGTAGGTCCTCATGACATTCTTTTAAATTAATTAATTAATTTAAAAGGATGCATGGAAGTGGATACCATAGTAGTTGATTTGACCGCATGGCCATAGGATTGAGCATATGAACTCATATGGTCCTGGGGTTGATTAAATGGAAATTTTCAAGATGATATGATGTGAGGATTAATTTGGAGGGTAAGATGGTCGATTAGTCAATTTTTGTCAAAATTAGGGTTAGGTCTAATTGTTTAACCATCGTAGTTTGCCAATAAAGTTTGAGTTCAAAGGGACACATTAGGGTTTAGGTTTGATTTTTTGGGTTTAGTGCGGTTAGGGAGACCCATGGTGCAATCAATTGGTTCAAATTTAGTCAAAAATGGGGTAGACCTAATTGATTTTGACCATTCAAAATGGCACTTTAGGGTTTAGGTTTGATTTGTATGGTTTAGTGGGGTTAAGGAGACCCTTGGTGAGGCTAGGGATCAATTTGGGTATATCCAACCCCCCACTATAAATTTGGTATTCATGGTGGTCTCTAGGGCTTAAGGGAAGGTTCCTATGGTTTTAGGAGTGTTTTGGGTGGCCTATGACATGTATGGTGCCTGATGGCCTATTTTAGGTTCCTCACATGGTCATGTGATCAAAACTTTAAATCACCTCAACCATATGGTTAGAGGGCTTAAGTATGCCTTGGTGGAAGCCTTGATCTAAGGTCATGGAAAAAGTGTAGGGTGAGTCCTCATAAAATGTGAGGTCAACAATCATCAAACTTCTCAAAACAAACATCAAAAGTGTGAGAAATAAAAAAGAAACATACTCTTCTGAGAGAACTCGAGGGAGAAAATTCTAAAGCTCTAAATACATCCTAAAACTATAAAAGCTCAGCAACAAGGTCAAAAATGCTTCCATAATGAAAAAAAAAGTTTATATATTTAGATATTACATTAGATGCTTAAAATAGGCATCTAAGTTATCCAAATCAATCAAAATCTACAAATTTTCTAAGAAGGTTGTGTGTGCATGTTTACACAAGATAGGGGTGTAGAGGTGCACAGGTGGGTGCATGTGTGTGCATGTGCTGGCAGGTGTGTGTAGGTGCATGTGCGTGTGCACAAATGCTTGGGAAATTGTCTGAAATCCTGATTTTCTTTCTTTTTTTCCCCCACTTTAATTCTTTTCCTTCCTTAAGTGGAATAAACTCTGTATCTATCATTCATAACAAAAACATCTTTATCAAGTGTAATATCATGTTATGTAAGAGAGATAATATGGTATTTAATGTAATGAAATCACTTAAATTTACCTCATATTAACTCCCCAAAACTTGCTTAATATTTGTCATCAACAAACATCATATCTCAATAAAGAATAAAATGATGTTTGAAGTTCTCATGTGGATGTCTGATTCCTTAACTAGATTATATATGTGCTTTAAAAGATATACAAATCTCATTACCTAGTATGGCTTTCATTAATTTTTAATAACCTAGTTTTTTTTTAATTCCCTTCTTCCTATACCTAAGCAAATTTCAATATTCTTATTCTACTGTAATTGTAATAATTTTATTCCACAAAGATACTTTTAAATTGATTAACATTCAACTAAATAACCCAACATCTCTTAACCTCTTTCTGATATATATTAAGTTTAGAATTTCATTGAGAAAATTTTTATGTTTTATTACTCAGGAGATAACTAAGACATTGATATTTTATTTTTAAGCTCACCTTAAGCATTTGTTCAGGATGTGGACATATATTTTAATTCTTCTCTTAATCAAGCCTTTCACATTTTCATACTTGTTATATTAATTTTATCTTTTAATTCCACTGAGAATTATTATACTTGGTAGAGCACATTCCATTTAAAAATTTTAAATGTTTAATTACTCGTAAGTGATAATTCTAAAATTTTCTTATGTTAACTCTAAAATATATAACTCATTAAAAAATCAAGACACAATTATATTAGCTAGATGGAAAATTAAAAAACTTAAATTATCATTGGTTGAGGACTGATACTTTAATCACACAGTTTTAATTATTTTTTGAGTCCTTAAGATTCAGGTGAAATTTATTAAAGTGTATGACTAAATTATTATGACATTAATTCAAGTTCTCACTTTAATGAGTATTCATAATTTAAATGGGGTTATTATATAATCTTATTAAATTATCAGGATTCCACACATGAGTTTCCACCTTACAGTATAGTTGGCCTTTAATTTATGAGAATAAGTCGCTCTAAGAAAAGTATACATGCATAAATCTCTACCCCACACTTATTTCCTATTTTATTAATGCTACAAAATAAATTACAAGAAAGGAATAGAGCATAACATGTCATAACAAGAAGTTCATTCCCAACAATTCAACATAATAAGACTTCATAGCATGGACATCGACTCATGTAAACTAATAACTTATTAAGAATTCCACAAGTACTCATAAGAATCTTGCATAAATAAAGAAATAAAAATTACTCAAAATAAATTCAAATGAAAATTCTAAGCTAATATAAAAAAAAAATTCAAAATAAACTTCAAAACAAATGTAAAATTTAAATATATGCTCCAAATATAAGGTAATGCTTAGGTTGCCTCCCAAAATAGTGCTTGGTTTAATGTTCTAGCCTGACCTAAGAAACTTCCTTTGGAAGAAAAATTCTCATTTAGTAATTCCCGATCATTCACTCAAGCTTTTGTTGGTTTTAGAGCTATTATTAAATCCTCAAATTTTAGTTTTTCTTACAACTTTTTTCTCTCAGTTTGATAACAGTTTTCTGGAGGGTATATATTGGGTCTATTTAGATTATCATTCTTAAAGATATTTTCTAAATCTAGAATTTTCTCAATTAATTCCCTTATTTTTATATCAATGTTTTCCTCATAAGTTGCAAGAAGTGGTTCGTAAAGAGTTAAATCAAAGTTTTCCTAAATCATAGGTTAGATTCTCTCTAGGTTTTTCTTGTCTGAGATGTAACTCTCTTGAGTTACTTTCTTTTTTAGGGATATCTTCCAGCTCCTTTTCTGAGGGCACTTCTATGGGTGATCATATAAACTCAATTATCTCCCTAACAACGTTTAAGGTTTTTCATTAAAAGAAGAGTAGATTTTTCCGTAGTCATTCTCCAAAAAAAGAAATCCAACTTAATTTACTCTTCAAGTTCCTATTCTTCATATTCAAAATCATGGTTATCCACTACCCCAAACATCTTTTGAGGTTAAGTGCTTAATAGGCTAACAAACTATCTCATCTAACTTTCAATGTTTTCTCATGCTACAATATGTCTTTGCAATTGACTAAGCAAACTTATTGCTAATTCTTCCAAATACTCAATTCCTCCTAGGTAGTCACTATCTTGTTTATTTTAATATTCCACAAGGTTTGCTTAGGTGATCCACCACTTCTAGTTTTCTACACTTAAGTTATTATAATTCCAATTCAAGTTTGGGTATGTTGACCAGTGTGGGTTGTAGGTGCTGAAATATTGGTCCTTAAACTTAGTTCAAATGAGAGGGTATTCAATATTCATGTGAATACTGGCAATCAATTGGTTGGCATACTCGTGAAAGGCATAAATTAATTTTCCTCAGGGTTTATGATTCTAAGACGTCAAATTTTTTTTTTATTTTAATTTTGTTTTTGATTCTTTTTCTTTTTTGTTATAATTTTCAAACAAAAATGCACAAGAAAAAAATTAATAAAAAACATAAAAATTAAAAACTTCAAAATTGGATTCAAATAAAATTCTCCTAAATTTAAAATTTTTTTATGACTATCCCCAGTAGTGGTGCCAAAAACTTGATGTTCAAATTTGCTGTAAAGTCAGTCAATAACGTAACTAAATGTGCTGATCAAGTAATATATGAAAGTCATTCCACGTATCGATCCTAAAAGGATAGTGTTACAATATTTCTAACAGGTGATGTTCAAGTTTATTGAAACACTAACTCTAGTTTGAAGTGATTGAATTCAAGAAAAAAAAATTTATAGTCATGAAATTGTATTAAACAAAAATAGATGAAAAAGCTCTTAGTTTTTCACATATGTATGATTCATACTCTTGTGACACCGATCATGTGGTTTATTGAAGTTTTCTATGAAACTTACACTATTATTGATAATTATAAACAAAAGTTTTCTCCTTAAGCTTATGTTTTGTTCAGAAGAAGAATCAGAAACCCATAAATTTAATTTTTACTAAATCTTATAACATTTCTTAGGATTCCTATGATCCTCTGTCTAGATTGCAAAATCCTAACTAGAATATGTCTGTTCTACTAGTTTTTTGTGGTTAGCTTACTTGTTCAACTATGCAATGGACAAAAGTCATAGTTTATGGTAAATTTTATCATACTTATCATGTTTAATAGAAACTTAATTATGATTGAAATTTTAATACACCAAATTTAGAACTTCATGCATTAAAAATGGATGGAGGGAAAAAATCCAAAGGATAAAAACCATAAGAAAATCACATGTTAACACTCAACTAACATCAATCTATCCTTAGAAATACACTACGCTCCTTTCTGATCAACATAATCTCTCATAAATCTCCTCTCATACATATGCTCTTGATCTCTACTTATAATATCATCAAACTCTTTAAAAAAAACATCAAACATGGAAGAAACAAGAAAGAAAATTACACTTCCAAGCAAACCTGACGGAGAAACACTTAGAGCTCTAAAGCCTTCCTTAAACTCTAGAGGCTCTATCCCTTAGGCCAAAAGTGCTTCTAAAAAGCCAAAAACAAGTTAAATACTTCGGTGTTGAATTAGAGGGAAAAAATAGGCATCTAAACTCTGTATATCACAATATCCAAAATTTAGGTGTTTCGGCTTTTGCGGGAGTGCAAATACACAATGAGTGCAAGTTGTCACTGCCACACGTACACAAATGTGCACAAGTTTAGAGGCATGGAGGTGGGTTTGTACAATTGTGGATGGGTGCAACCACAATTGCGGGCATATGTTTATCCTAATTTTTTATATGTAAGGATTTATGAAGTTGACACCACTACAACGCCAAAAACTTGGTCCTTGTATGAAAAGTAAGTTGTGTAAAATATATATAATTATAGACAATTAATAATAAGATTCTACTCAAGTATACACATATTTATCAAGTAATAAAGGACCTTCGATTTAAGCCCAAATATCGATCCCATAGGGAAGGTGTAAATTGACAATGATAAGTTTTACTAGGAAATTCAAAGAAAATCAAACAAAATCACTGTCACTAATTTCAAATGTTGAGATGTCATAAAAAATAAAGTACTTAACTATTAGTAAAACATAAATGCAAAGTTTAAAAGGTAAATACTAATCTACTAACTATGTTTACGTAATGGAAATTTCTTATGTGAAAAAATATCCTTCCCACTACAATGAGGTTCTAGTGAAATGAGATGAGATAAATGTTTATAATATATATTGTGCCAAATAATAGCAATTATAAATCTCTACCCTCATAAAGTGCATAGAAAATCATTGGCTAATCCTAGGTTTAGTCCCTAAATCCGTGGCTAGCCTAGGAGGATACTGGCTCCCATTGCAGGCTCCCACTTCACTTCACATGAAAGCTAACTCTCGCTTTAGATTTTAAACACTAAGACTGATATAAAGATTTTAGTATGTCACCCTAAAGATTCTCCAATTCTACACCTAACAAAGATTATTTCCCTATTTATTTGCACTTAATTCCATGAACGAATTTCTCCTCCATGAAATCAAATGTGATCCTCACTCTGTTGTTGAGCTCATACTCTATTTCCCGGATCATATGTTTCACAACATATTTTAAAAATTCAATTGGCCAAATTGAAATGTAATTTAAGTATAGAGTTGAAAAATCATCACAATTTATTTTATATTTTAATATTGGCACATCATACTATCTCTTCATTTCACCATATCTTAGAGTAGAGAGAAAGATAGAGTGAACTACTCAGACTTCATGAGAAAGACATAACAAAACACAAATTTTATATATAAAAGAAAGTTCATAGAACACCAATAAACAAACAAAACTTATCTGAAACTCTTTCTCAAAGCAAATCCCTTGTAGCCTTTCCTTATAAATGTAGGAAGAAGATATCTCTAACTTTTCTCATTCTCCAACACTCTTACAGAAAGTTACATTAAATATCACCACAGAAACTCTAAAGTATAAAAGAAAAATCACTAATGAACTCCAATATGGTGGTGGAATGAAGATGGATTATGAAGAATGGCTAAAATGGAGCACGGTGGAACATTTTGGAGTGAAAAGGAGTCACTTTCCTGATGAATTTTGGCCCCAAATAAATCCCAAGATTGGTTCTCCAAGAGGTGACTCCACAAACTCTTCAAAAATCGTCCAACTACATCGAACCTTCTAGAAACGGGGGCTGAATCGCCTTTTCCACCGTCGACGCTAGTCTGGTGTCGTCGGTGCTGAGTAAAAATTTCAGTTGTTCTGTTGTTCTGCGAGGTTGGCGCTGCCCTTGGCGCGGTCGGCGCTGAGTACTTTTTAAAAAAAAGTCATTTTGACTCTAAATTCTATCCTTTTTGCTTTCTTTTTGCTTTAAGTCCTAAAAATCAACAACCTGCAAGAAAACATCAAAATACCTTCTATTAAGGTGCAATATCACCAAAAATAAATATAAGATACGGGTCTAAAAATGCATTTATTTTCGGTGAATCAAAATCCCCAAACTTACATATTACTTATCCTCAAGTAACCCCTCTACTATATAAAAATATAACTTATCGTAAGGAATTTAACTTCTAGACTTTCATATTTAAGTTCTCTAAACATAACAATATAACTTAAGAAAAATTCAAAACAACTCCAGTTAATACTAAAGGTGCTAGGATATTCAGTAATTAATTCTAAGATTTCTAATCCTCTATTTCTTTCAAGAAAAATTGCAATTTGTCATATTAATGTCACTTAGAAAATTCATATGAAAAAGAACTTCATAAAACTTTGTTAATCATTAAGCTAATATTCAAATAAAAAGTTTAGAAAATGTGTCCAAGTCTTTTTTCTTAAGTTGATTCAAGTGAAACCAATTTTAAATTAGGCATCTCCTCAAGCTTCTCCCCACATCTTTTTCATTTTTTTTACATTTGAGGATCATTTTTAATCCTCTTTTTCATTTTTTTCTTATTCTTTTTTTTTATGTATGTGAGGATTACTGTATCTAGATAGCCTTTAATGATTTTGAACTTCACTATCCTCTTCTTAAAATTGAAAACTTTTTTACTTTTCTTCACTTAACAAATTTATATTAACTTAAAAACTACATAAAGTTTAATTCTTTTCTTTTTACATGAATCTTTTAAGATTTTTAATACTTCAAAAATACAAATTCCTTTACTTAAAATAGAAAAACATAGTATTATTCTCTTTTACCAAATATATTAGTCTCTAGAATTAACCTTTATTAATGAAATATTTTTTTACTTAAATTTACTATATATTTAGAAACATAAATATAGTCATCTAAAGTTAACCCCTAATACCAAAGGTTATGTTAAATTTAAAATTTTTGAAAATATAGTTAAGTGAGTACAAATAAAATTATGTTCTCTCTTTTCTTTTTTAAAATAATTTTTCTCCCCGCCAAACCTAAATTTTCTTAAAAGATTTACATGAAGAACTTTAAAAATAAAAGGGTGAAAGAAATCATTAAATACATAAAGAAAATTCATACCTGTTGAAGATTCTGATATTTACAAATAAATTCTAAAATACAACAAGTGCTAATATGAAAAACTACAAGGCTTAAAACATTAAATTGCACATAATATATATAAAATTTGCTGAGAAAGAGTTAATTACAATGCATATAACAAAGTGCTGAAACTAACAATAGAACTGAACTAAATTCTAAAAATGAAAACACTTTTACCCATTACAGTTTCACATTACAACATAACAATAGAGTCTTAACAATATCACAAAACAAACAATACAATCAGAAAGTACAACAAAAATAAAAAGATCACCAGTCATCATCTTCTTCATCATTAACATCTAAATTTTGCTGCTAATATGGAGTATAAACAGGGTGAATAGGGAACTGAACTATATGATCATCCCTCAGGTATTTCGCTAAAGCATCAACATAATAAGCATCATATTCAAAATTTTGGCGAATCAAATCATCTATATGAGCATTTCTGGCCTCCATGTTTTGTATCCTATGATCCATCCTCAAAATATCTCCCTGCTGAATCATCATCTGATCCAATAACTCCCTGTTATTGGGGTCACTTGAAGTAGGCTCACTAAAAGTAAGGGTACTAGAAGTAGAAGAAATATCCTTGGCTTTACTTCCAGATCTCCATTCAACATGGGACTCATAAGTCTTAATGTTTGCAGGCCCAATCAGTCTCTGAGCCTCAATCCTCTCCTCATCAGGTCTGAAATCAACTCCTGCATGCTCACAAAGTGTATAAATGAGAGCAGGGTGTGCCAATCCACCAGTGGTCTCTCCGAGAGCAATAGATCGAGTGTTCATATAAATGATTGTGCCTAAATTTATATCCATCACTTGCTGAATGCAGTAGTTTAGGATGACTCTATACTTGGTCACTTCACTATGATGGTTTGTTAGAATCATCCTCCTAGAAAAAAAATAATGCCAGACCTTAGATAATACATTTAACATAGAAAGGGGAAAGTTGACTTTAACTTCATTCTTTACTTTCCAAGCCCCTTTCTCACTAATCAGAAAAGAAATAACCTCATATAAGGCCTAATTTGTGGCAGAGAATGAATGATACTGACATCTATAAACATCTTATAATTGATAAAACTCATTTATTTTTCTCGGAGTAAACTCCAACCTTTTTCCTCGAACAAAAAAAAAATCATCAGAAGCCTCCGGAAAGTTGGCATAAAATTCTATAACTATCCCAGCTATCGCAATCGACAGTAAAAGAGTAGAAGTTTTCCCACTGTTGAGCGATAATCAATCGTTCAAATTCTCCTCCCGGATTTTTGAAACCTCAATCCATAATCACTTTCTTATTTTCTCAAAGACTATGAAATCAAACACTAGCTTTAAAGCTAACAAACTTTTGCTCCTCATATTCTATTTTTCTTTTGCTCGGTCTAGGTACCTTACGAAATCTAGAAAAAATTGATAAAAATTTGAATAAATTCCAAAATTTTGAAAATCAAAATGTAAAGCACTTTAAACTTAAATCCACTAAGTAAAAGTTTTTCACCAAAGCATTTTCTCAAAATTTCTAAAAAAAAAAACAAAACTTTCGGATTTAGGCAATGTGAGAAAAATTTCTGGTGAAAATCAAAAACTTTTACTTTAAAGTGTAGCTCTTACCTAGAGAAAAGAAATCCAAAGTTTCTTTACCTTTAAATGGCCTCAAATCCACCAAAAATCAAGGCTTAAGTGTGAAAATTGAAGGTTGAAGGTGACTTTAGGGGTAAAAATGGAGTTTTTGTGATGAAAATCACAAATTAAAAGGGTTATTACTGTTCTCGGGTTGAAGGCGCAGTCGGCGCCCATGCTAGCACCGTCAACGCTGAAGGCTCGAAATTCACTATTTTGATTTTTTTAAAACTTTCAATTTCCTTTTAATTTACTTCAATGTTTTTTTAGTATTTTTAAACACAAATTTATATCTAACAATAATTCACAAATAATCATTTTAAAAAAACAACAATAAACTAAATTTTATATATGAAAATATACTTTTTGCAAACACATTTCACAAATCACACATTCACACCTATTAAGCAAACTAATTATAAATCAGCATCAAAATTAAGCCACAACACTAAACGCTGACACAAAACTATACACATAATCAAAGCTCAAAATTCTAAAGAAAAAAAAACTAAACCAAATCAAATCAAATCCACACAATTACATCAAATACATAAATATTCTTAAGCAAGTAAAGAATCCAAAGTCTTCAGTCATTCCGCTTCATCTTTAGTGCTTTCACCTCTTTTAATATCTCCCATGTATTCATAATGAACATATAAGTTGTAGAAGGATGGGAACAAGAGTTGATCTATCAAATTTTCTTCGATCCACCCATTTTCTTAAAACATCTAAACTAATTCTGCTTCAAAACTTCCAGTATGATCAAAATTTTCTTTCATTCTCCAATCAAGGTGTTCAAAAAGGTACTTAAAATCTCCCACTGCACTCATAATACTCTGAAGTTCCCTATCAATTTTCTTCAATTTCTTCTCTAAAGCAAGCGAACTTCTTACTATTGGTGGTATTAATGGAGTTGAAGCATGTGAAGAATGATCCATAATAGGATTTAGTGCTTCATTTCCCTTACCAGCATACTGATCATCAATAGGGATCATGGGCACCCATGGTAGTAAAAATTTTTCCTAACTTTCATATGGCACTTGGGATTGAGTGGAAATCAGAAAAATTGTAGACGGATGCTCAAGTCCATATATTGGTCCATTCGTAATGATACCCATAAAAATTTTAAATATGATTGATCCTATATCAATATGTTTTTCCATTTGAATACAATAGTTTAAAATAGCACTTTGCTTGGTGACTCTACTAATCTTCATAGTAGAGAGTAATTTTGCACAAATAAGGAAATGCCACTGCTTCGAAATTGGATTAAGTGATGAAGCAGGAAAACTAATTTATCGTTCATCTCGTACTTCCCACATATCACTTTCATCCGTCAGAAAATTATAAACATCTTGCCTCAAATCTCGTGTAAGAATGAAATTTGTATAATGACAAATTGGAACATTTTCTATCATATACATCTTGCATCATTAATCCTTGCAAGAGTAAATGTTGCAGCCTTTCCTCCTAAGAAGATAGCTCCATGGGTAATTTCATGTAGATTTTCATACAACTCCTTCAGTATAAGCACAACAACCACAGTGGTAGTGTAACACAGAACTTCCCATTGCCTTTGTAAAATAATCTTGTCAACCAGAGCACTTGGATTGATCAATCCATGATTAACAAATCCTCTCTCCTTGATCAATCTCTTTTTTGTAATAACTTTATTGTATATTCTCTGCGCGTCGAAACTAATAAACTTTCTTTTATTGAAACTCCATATCTTGAAGTATTTTTGGAATTGGAAGCCATAGAATCCAAAAATACTAAGTTTTTAGGCGTCCTAGGAAGATTTTAGGACTTTAAAAACACCCCGGCTGTTATTATGGAGTGAAATCCTGCCAAAGTCCGCCAAAAGTCATCTGAACCGTCAAACAGCTCTCGGTGCCGTCAGTGCTCTCGATTGGAGCTGCCGGCACTGAGGTCCATTTTCTTGGGTGTTGTAGGCGCCAGTGGCCAAAATTTTGCGAATTTCTTTTTTCATTCAATTGAATTCCAACTTTTTCTCCAATTCCAATGTTTGACTTAATTTATAATAAATGTAATTCTGTAGGATTATTATCTACTAATATATAAGACATTTATCAAATAAAATAGTAATACATAGATATATATGTATGGGTTGCCTCCCACAAAATACTTAGTTTAACATCATCAGCTCTACACATCATTTATTTAGTTGGGTTGAATTAACATTAAAACTTCCTTAAATTGAGATATGTACCCTCATAATAATGTTTCAGACGATGCCGATTAACTTTAAATACCTTTCCAATGTTAGGATCTTTAATAACGATAGTTTCATAATGATAGACTTTATTCACTTTAAATGGTCCTAACCAAAAATTTTAAATAATGTTTCAGTTTTCCTGGAAACAATCTCAATCTTGTATTATATAATAGAGCTTCTTGTCGAGGTTCAAATTTTTTCTGAATAATCTTTTGATCATGCCATATTTTCATTTTTCTTTATATAATTTTTTATTATCATATGCTTCATTTCTTATTTCTTCAAGTTCATTGAGTTGTAATAATCTTTTATCACTAACATCTTTTAGATTAAAATTAAATTCCTTAATAGCCCAAAATGCTTTATGCTCTAATTCTACTGGTAAGTGGCATGTTTTTCCAAATATCAGTCTGTTTGGGGACATTCCTATATGAGTCTTATAAACAGTTCTATATGCCGAAAATGCAGTTTATAGTCTAGCGGACCAATCCAATTTATAAGAATTTATAGCTTTTTCTAAAATACGTTTAATTTCATGATTGAATATCTCTAAAAGGAGTCTTGAAAGTTCTCATTTGGGGCATTAGTTTGGAGAGATTTTTAGGAACAACTTTTACTTTCATTTTATCCTTTTGTTATTTTTATTTTTAGTGATTGTAAAGAGAAGAGATTCAAAGGAACTTCAAGAGTCTGATGGAGAACATGAGATAAGTTTTTATCTTTTTGTTTTGAGACTACTTTTGGTTTTAATTGAGACATGTTGTTGGTTTGTCAATGATTTTTACTTTTAAACTAAAGTGTGGTTTTATTTTCTCAATGGATTCTGAGTAGTTTTCTTTATCTTTCTTCTTAAAGTGATAAGTAATTAAGTTTTGGATATAAATTGTGGAGAGTATTGATCTTTATTGTTGGAAGAAATTGTGATAATTTAAATCCATGCACTTCATTTACTTCTTGATTTGACCAATCCAGATGTTAAAATTTTTTGTGAAAACATGTAAGAACCGGGTTTGTATTGTTTTAGTCAACAATTGGAAAGAATCACATGAGGTTGTATGAATGAGAATGTAATTCATATGATTGACTGCAAATAAGTAGGGAAATATTCATTGAAGGGTGCAGAGTTAGAGGAATTTAAAGTGATAGGTTAAAGCCCCCAACTTGGTTTTTTGTTTTAGGTTCTGATACGAGATGTTAGTCTCCAGGTGGAGGGAATCAAGGGGACTCTAGAGTGAGAGCTAGTATCTTCCCTGCCTAGCCGTTCTTCAGAATTATTTAAATTTTAAATTAGCCAAAGTTCTTTATAGCAACTCTAGTAAAGGTAATGAATATTATTGCTCCTATCTGGCACAGTACAATTTACATACTTCCATAATAGAATTCCTATACTTATTACTGATTCATGATAAGAAGAAATATATTTTTCTTATTAAGTGTTTTTCATCTACAAAACTCTAGTTATCTTTTTAAGTTGTTACTATTTTACCAAAATATTAAAAATTCAAAAAATAGTTGAATTTTTATTACTGCAAAATATATTTG
>NEWO01000816.1:136937-197872 GCA_003013225.1 Phalaenopsis aphrodite
TCATATTATCTCTTCATTTCATCATATCTCAGAGTAGGGAGAAAAATAGAGTGAACTACTCAGACTTCATGAGAAAGACACAACAAAACACAAATTTCATATATAAAAAAAGTTCATACAACACTAATAAATAAATAAAAAATTATTTGAAACTCTTTCTCAAAGCAAATCCCTTGTAATCCTCAGAAATGCAAGAAGAAGATATTTCTCACTTTTCTCCTTCTCCAACACTCTTACAGAAACTTTCACACTAAATCTCACCACACAAACTCTAAACTATAAAATAAAAATCACTAATGAACTCCAAGATGGTGGTGGAATGAAGATTGATTATGAAGAATGACAAAAATGGAGCGTGGTGGAACGTTTTGGAGTGAAAATGAGTCACTTTCCTGATGAATTTTGGCTCCAAATAAAGCCCAAGGTCGGTTCTCCAAGAGGTGCCTAAAAAAACTCTAAAAAATGTCTAAATGCAACAAACTTTATAGAAACTGGGGTCGAACCGCTTTTGGCACCATCAGCGCTAGTCTAGCGCCGTCAGCGCTGAGTAAAAATTCTAGTTATTCTGTTGTACTGCGCGGTCGACACTTTACTTGGCGCGGTTGGCGCTGAGTACTTCTTTAATAACGTCATTTTGACTCCGAAAACCATCTGTTTTGCTTTAAGTTCTAAAAATCAACAAACTGCAAGAAAAAATCAAAATACCTTTCATTAATGTGCAATTTCACAAAAAATAAGTATAAAATATGGGGTCTAAAAATGCATATATTTTTGGTGTATCACATCTGCGTAAGTGCGAGGTAGCGGGTTGCGGGCAGATGCCTAGGGGATGCACATGCACAATGGAACATGATTATATGTGTCTTTGTGCTTAATAGAGAGTGTCGGTATAGCAACATGTGAGTATATGTAACTATGGAGGTGGGTGCATTAAATGCGTGCACATGGGGACAAGCATGTGCGTGTGAATACTTGGCGCCTTGTCTAAAATCCTAATCTTCATTCTTTTTGCTTCCTAATTTGTCTCTTTTCATCTTTGAAGTGGCATAAACCCTATATCCTGCACATCCTAATAAAAACATCTTTCTCAAGTGTAATATCATGACAAAGACTTAAGAAAACATAGTATTTACTGTAATGAAACCATGTAAATTTACCTTATATCATCATGGTATTGAGTCTATCTCCCTTGGTGAGGCATTCTGTAGGTCTCATTATGTTCTTAGGGTAACTTAATGTCTTCGTATCATGGACAGGCAAAATGTCATAAATTATGTCATGGTCTACATCCCTCAACTTGGATGAACCTTTTCTTCAGTGATGGGTATATGACTCTGCAATGGATGAAGTAGGGTTGAAGGAATAATTCTTGGTTGATATATGG
This sequence comes from Phalaenopsis aphrodite, assembly GCA_003013225.1. Lineage (NCBI taxonomy): Eukaryota > Viridiplantae > Streptophyta > Magnoliopsida > Asparagales > Orchidaceae > Phalaenopsis > Phalaenopsis aphrodite. The sequence goes on from NEWO01000816.1 coordinate 138,322, forward strand.
TTGTTGGCCAACTCCAATAACTCAGCCAATGTCTTTGGTCACTGCATGACTAAGATGTATCAGAAAATTCCTTCTTTCAGCTTTGATCTAGCATTGAATTGGAAACAATAGGTTCTAGGTTATGAACTTACAACATTTCCTTAAGAAGCATGAAATGAATGAGTGAAGTCTCTTGCTTTATCCTTAATGAATCTGCATGAAGATCAGTGAGTTTTTTCGAGGTTTCTTTGACCACAAACATCAACATGAAATTGACAAATGATACGGTTACTCCCCTTGGTAATCTTTTGATCCCTTGAGAGTTGACTCACTCAATGTGATAAAGAAGAGATGACATTTCAACATACTAGTATTCCTCAACAAACATACAACCTGAATCAAACAGTGCTATAGATTGATCAGATTGGTGCGCTCCTTGTAGGACTCCTGTGTCAGGATCATGAATTTTTATGGGGGCTCGACCTCAATAATTTGCCAAGAAAACACATTCTTGGGTTATCACGATGCCTCAGTACGTCTGAATAGAAACATATCTATCATATTTAACACAACACTATCAAAGTACTGACAATCACCATCTATTTCTTAAGCTAAAGGGACTCTTATGTCATTTGGTACCAACCATTCCTCTCAGTGTTGTTGATCCCTTATCAGGGTCAAACATTTTTTGATATGTCCGACATCTGATCCTTCAACTCATAGATCTCTTGGGCTATAAATTCTCTAGTACACTCCATGTTATCGGCGTCTCTATTGTGGGTTTCTTCTTCTTTTTTATGGCATCATCCATGCTCACTACACATTTTAGGATGTTCCAGATTTTTTCGTGAATTACACCCAAATGAGCAGTGTACGTAGAGAGAGAATGGACAAAACGGTAATAAATAGTAATTTGCTGTGTTTTATTAATAAAATAATATTCATATTTATAAAGGAGAGAGTAGTATCGTGATGTTACATTTTTCCTCTCCTTTAAATTGGTCTCACCTGGGGTATTTATACTATTTTTCATGTAGATTGGTATCCTCACAGCTCTCTGGCTCGACTGGCAAAGCTTAATTGGCTTTGGGTCAGTAAGATCAACTCGATCGGTCGAGAACTGCTTGGTTGATTGAGCTTATTTGACATGGTCGGTCTGTTAGTAAGACCCGTCTATCAATCCTTGGCCCTTGATGTGGAGTTTTTGGACATCTCTGAGATGGTTGGAGATATTAGGGAAAAGAATGTTTCTTCAGGTCAGCTCTTCTGTGATGGTTGGCTCAAATACCCTTTTGTCTTGTTCCTGACTGGGTGGCTCGAGCTCGCATCACCTAATCGTCTTTTGTTCGTCTGGCTATTCATTTAGTTTTGGCCTTGCTGGTTTGGGTCTGAGAGCTTCACTTGGTCATACAAGCAGACCTCTTGATCTTTTGTCGCCGGGCCCATCTTCGTTGTACTATTTTCTTTCTTATTGTTACATCTGCTCAAGATTAACATTGACACATTTTTATGTATACCAATTAAAAAATAACTCATAAAACATCATATTTGATTTCCGTAAATCCATATTTCCCTACAAAATATAATGCATTGATATATTTATGTTTAAAAGCATTTTTTATATAAATAAGTTTTCAAAATACATAATATCCTGAAACCAAAATAGCTTGAGACTTGCTTAAATTTCAGTAGAGCTTAAACATTGGGTTTGACGTCAGCTGCCACACGAGGAATAGTATGCCTCTCATTTTATTTTAGAATTTTCAAGGCCTGAAAATTATTCACGAATCAAGCTTGAATAAAAAGTTGACTTTGTTATCCTTGGCTGCCGTCACAAGGCTTAATAAATTATGCGGCCTCAGCATGTCAATAACTATTTAATCAATTTTAACCTATAATTATTTTGTTTAGGTAAACAGCATCACGTACCTGTTTGATAAATGCGCATTACGGTGCGGCATTTGGCATTGTGCTCTGCATTCAGCCGCGTTTGGCATTGTGGTCTGCATTGAGATCGTAATCTTTAATATAAAGCATTTGCGTCATTGAGAACTGGATTTTAAAAAAGCTGATCAAGTACACATGGAAGTCAAATGCGGAGAGAATAAGAACACATTCATTAAGAAAATTGAAGTAGATGGTTGTGAATTGAGTTTGATTATGCATTGACAATTATTTTTATTTTTGAAAAATAATCTGTTTTCGGTGGTAGAAAATAAGTGTTTATGACCGTTGATTGTTACTTGTAAAATCGAAAAACATATCTTATAGCTTGGCTTGAATATCGTTTGTAATAGAAAAAAATATATGATTGATACCAGAAGTAATTTTTGTTAAAAGAAAAAAAAAACAAATTCAAAGATGTTCTCTAGTCAAAATTTACATGAGAAAAGTTATGTTTGAATATTCATTAATTTATTAATTAATAAAGTTGAATTTCCTGGGACAGATTTTTTTTCCTCATGGAATCATTTTAGTGTTCTACTTGTACCAATTTACTACCATTGTTTTCGCTCTCCTTTTTTTTTTGGTTGAATCATGATTTATAGTGCCAGTAATTGAGAGAGAAGTGAACAGTAATGAATAGTAATTTGTCGTGTCGTATTCAGAAAATGATTCTCCTATTTATAGATAATATGGTACAATGTCATAATGTTTTTTTCTGCCCCTGTTTTAAAGGGGTTAGTACTGAGGTATTTTTAGTATTTTACATGTGAGTTTATCTTCTGACTGCTCTATGGCTTAGCTAGCTATGTTTAATTGGCATCAGTTGGCAAGATAAGTTTGGTTGGCTAAGATCTGCTTGGACGGCAGAGCTTGGTCAATATGGATCAATCAATTGATATGACTTGGCTATTGATCCTTGACCTCTGATTGGGAGTCTATCAACATCCTCGGGATAGTTGAAGAAGCTAGGGAACTTGATCTTCCCTCAGACCAACTCCTCTGTGGTGGTTGACTTAGATACCCTTTGTCTTATTTTTGGCTGAGTGAATCATTATTGCATCCTCATGTCAACTTTGGTCCATCTTTTTGTTCAGTTGGCTTTAGCCTTTTTGGTTTAGCTTGGACATCATCACTTTGTTAGAAAAGCAGGCCTCATTATTTTCAATGAATGGGCACACATTCATCGTACTCTTTCCTTCTAGACGGTTAGATCTCCTCAAGATCAGTGATGGAACATTTTTCATGTTCATATTTTAGTTGTTTAATTCTCTTATTTTTTGAAAGCGACACTATGATAAGAACATGAGTTTATTTGCAAAAGAAGAATTCACTTGCTATTTAATTAATGGTTCAGTGATTAAACTCCATTAATTTATGTGCATTTGATTCTTATAAATAAGGCATTATGTGACTCCTTTCATTCTTTATATGCCTGAGACTCTTCTTCTTTTAGTCGGTCAAATTTCGGATGCTGTGTTAAAGAATGTATCAAATCCCTCAGGTGACATCCTAAAAAAAATTCTTATTTGTGTTCCTTTTAAAAATCGAAAGGTTAGGACCTTTCGAGAGGTGAAACAAAGAAGGAAGTCATCATTAAGAAGAGAAAACATGGTCGCAATCTCACAGACGGATTATGTGAGATCATGGGATTCATTCCTCGACAATAACAAAAAAAATATTAGCTGACCACCATACCATTTTTCCATTAGCCCATCCTTTGATAGTGTCACAAGATCAGCCGACCAAAAATGTTGCACAAGAATCTGTTGGTGCTCTAGTCTTGCATGGTGAGGGTGATGTGTCGATTACATCATTTAAGTTAGATCGGCTCCCAGGTATGAGGCGCCTATCGGCTCCCAGGTATGAGGCGCCAAGCTTTTGTATGTTTTAATTTTTTTTGAAGTCCTTATGCTTTACACTATTTCTTGGTGCAGATAAAAATACTTCGAAAGAAACAGGCAGGGATCCAACTCTGACTAACATCTATGAAAAACTGACTAAGCTACCAGTGATAGCAAAACAAGTGCAAAGCAAGGGCAGATGACTCTCGAGTGAAGATGACAGGGTTGACCTCCCAAGAAATCCTACCAAGACCCGTGAGGAAGCAACTAATAGGCTTGAAACATATCTCAGATCATTTGCTCACCACCTAGATGAGATCGAGAACTCTTTCATTCAATCCACAAAGATCTAGTGAGGAGATGAGGTACGTGAGCTGTCAGCATGTTTGGAGAAAGTGGAAAGGATAGAGAGGTTGTGACTACTCTTGGCTAGAAACAGTCAGACGTCCAAGAGAGATCCTTGATAGTGTAGGCTTTGATCAAGGTAGATTGACTGAGTTAACTTAGATATTGGGGTAGAATTTTTTATAAGGGGATGTCTCGGCTTGGGTATGTCTCGATTGAAGCGACGATTGACCCCCTTATAAATTATTTCATCTCAAGCTAATATATTAGTGACTTTAATTTTTTTTAAATTTTTTTCTAGAATAATATTTATCTTTCTATCTTTTTTTTTGTTGATGTGATCCTTTTTTCAGAATGCTCTTGAAATTACTATATAATTTTATTTATTCATCTGGGTGATAGTTCATATTATTTTTGTTTTCTTGTACAAATAAAGGGTTTGGGGTTGGTGATATTACGCTTTTCTCTACCTTTTCTCTTCATGCTTCTCATTATTTTCTTACCGTTTGTTTCTTGCACCCTCGATCGACTCTTAGAAGGATTTCATGTTGGATATATTTGATTATTGATCGTGGATGACTCCATGGGAGTTGGATTGATAGCAGGCTTTTAGTTATTAGAGAGAATGACCTATTAATAACTCTATATGGTGTCAACCTCATCTTTTATTAGGTTCAATTTTTTCTTATCCTAAGACTACTTTATTACAGGGAGTTGTAAGTCATCATTACAACTTACTATGTAATCCCAACCCAAATATTTCATAACTCTATAACAACTATCATTACTTCATTTTAATCTAAAATTGGTTAGAAAATTCATGGTCATTCGACTTTATTAGTTACTTGTTTTCATTTTAGGTTAGTCGTGATGGATTTGATCAGTTTTCCTCGATCGACAAATTTCAAATGTTTGGGGTAAAAAATTAAGGTTAAGAACTGGAAGCCCCATTTCTGTATGGGCTCTTCCCCTTGAAGGTAGTACGTCCAGACTATCTCAAATGACAAAGTTCTGACATAGGAAAAGAGGAAAGTATTAGAGAGAGAGTTGGTGAAAGATAGGGATGTTAAGGGACATTAGTTGTCTGTCCATTAGTATCTCAATCCGATAACAGTCATCAAGTTCTTCAGCTAAAAGCTTTTGATCGAATGACTAAGGATGACTGGAAATTCTTGATGTTTAGAAGGCTATGAGGGAAGCAGTAATTGCGTCACAAGTAGCTAATAAGAAGGATCACATGTTCTCTCACATTGAAACTACCTACTCAGAAATGAATCATAGTGAAACTATTGGAGTTGTGGGTCGACCAAAATCAAGGGTGATTTTAGTTGGAGAAGATTTGGAGGTACAAAACTTATTTATTATATTTATGATTATTTTATTATTTTTGAAAGAATTTTAAATGATGAGCTAATCCTTTTTGAGAAGGTTATTTTTTTTATGTCTTCTAAGAGTTCTCTATCACTTGTAAGTTTTTCAGGTGCATAATAACAAGAAGCCGAGAGGATGCCCAGTTGAGCGGAGTTGAGTTGTCATGACAGGGGGCTTTGATAAAAGGACAAGGAGTAGCAACTCTCACCCCTCGATCAACTGATCATACGTTCATCCACCTATCTATTATGGACAAAACAAGCCACCCTTCTCATGTTGGCCCAAAAAGATTTGCCCAAGAGGAGCCCATGCCTAGAAGACTCAAATGGGACTACTATCATGAGTGGAAAGCACCTACAACTGATTTGAATGATTTGCCTCACCCTTGACTTAGAAAATGAAGGGATCCTCCATTAGATGGATTATGATACAGGATGCAGAGTTGAAGGTCAGCATAAGCTTGTATGGAAGGTTTGCACTGATGGACCTCTAGAAGGATTGGTATTCTATTCGCCAAAGGCATATTGTTATCCATCAATGTTAGTCGACATCACATGGTCTCTTGTCTATCAAGAGGCCCTTCTATAAAGCAACTAATGAAGTACGTGATGAGCAACTTACAATTAACCTTTGCCTTTACGGGATGCTTCTTATCTTCAGTCAACCAATCATCTTTAGGAACATTAAGAATGATTTGAGATCATGCAAAAGTTAGCAGAGATTGAAGAAAGGGTGAAGTTAGTTGAAGCATAGGTACTTAGCTAGTCAATGATACTATTAGCCACCTAAGAGAAGAACTGAGCCATGAAGGATAAGATGAAAACGATGAAGATATCTAATGAATTTTTTTCTAAAACTCTCCTCTCACAAAAATTAAGTTTAGGATTTCCTTAAGCATCAGTTGCATGGAAAAGGAGAAGTTTCTCTCCAAAAAATGGACCATCATGGAGAAATTTGTTAGGCTATTGTTGAATTCGGAGGAAGAGAAGGAAGAGAGTGTGGAGGATGATGCAAGTTCTTTTTTTGTTCTTTCTCTTTTCATTTTTAATGGAGTCGACGGTTTATCCATCATTGTATACTTCCATTTTTAATAAATCTCTCTTCCAGATCATATGATTGATTAAGAGAAAAGAGGAACTGGAAAAGACAAACATACAATAAAGATAATAAATAAGAGAAAGTATGTGGAGAGCCCACATGCAACAAACCTTGCAAAGATAGGTCATGTATGTTTGCACAAATAAGATCGATTGGATGCACCTTGGACCAATATTCATGAAATAATACCTATGTAAACTACACATAACTAGAGATTTAGATGTGTTTGCCTATTTTGGGGTCTAGAGTGCTCCCAAGGAGACATATCCCATTTTTTAGTTACATGTTGGGTGTTGCCCAAGAATGTAATTTATCTACAAAGTTTTGCTTACATTCGTGGTGATGACTAGCATAAGGCTATCAAATGATGGTTATCTCATGGGGGAATGCTCTAATGCATTCAAAGCTCCTGTTAAGCCACGAGATGGAGAGCGATTCTCTTGCAGCACCTACATGGGAAACAAACAAAAAGATATATGGAGCCTACAAAATAACTGAATCAAGTTAATGGTGAATCCAGATACATCAATACACTTTGAGGCCATAAGGGCAGAGGACAAATTTTTGTATCCTAAACAGGTGGCAGCTCATAAAAAATTAGGCCATCGATATGATTCCAACAAAGGAAAATGGAGAAATAAGGCTCAATAGTGATAGTCAAAGGACGGGTGATAAAATCCCAAAAAGTTAGAGGTAGACAGGTTAGGGTACCATGGACCCATCATCCCAAGCTAATAGACCCTGGTCCTGATGATAGTCAACCCAACAAGTCTAGAGATCGCTGATCAGCAATCCATGAATTGTATCATCTGTGGGGACCTCAATATCGCTAAGGTCAAAGGAAGAAAATTTTATCCTATGAATATCAGACGAAGCTCTAAGAGGTGGGGACTTATACCAACCAAAGTGGTGAGGATGCCATTGTAAAAGAGGAGAAAGGGAGGTTCAATTGCAAGGCTTGAAATGCTCCCATAAAAGGACTTACACCCTACATAAATCGGGCAGCCTTCTAACTATATGAGTGAATTAGACAATCACTTAAGTAAAAATCTATGATGGATCAGTCGGGTTGGAAAAACACGGGGTCTTCTTCTCTGGACATTCAATTGATGCAATTATCTCAAGTTGTCCTTAGATATTATGGAGGCCTTATGATATTACTTGGGTTATGCCCATGCAATGCAGTTCATTTTAAAAACAGCCTGAAGGCTATGTAAAAAAAGTAAAAAAAAAAACAGACATTAAAAGTCCTGAATATCTTATTCGTAAACTTTGTTTTATCTTAAATCTTTTATTATGATTGTATAAAAAAATTATGATTTTAAGATTTTTAGAGCCTAAATTGCAATTTTTGTGACATCCCAAATAAACCAGAAAAGAAATAAGAAAAATAATCCAAACATGCAAACATACAATAGAAAGTAAAAGCAATCCAAAATATATAAAAGTGGTGAGTGTTGATGGGTCTGCGACATGTCTCAAGAAAATTAGGAAAGGTGAGAAGACTCTGAGCTACTGCGACATGTCTGATCCTATATCTATAAAAAATATATAACTCACACATAAGTCACAGGACATGAGCTACTGCTCCTGGTCCCTATCATGTGGTTTGATGCGTCGTCCACCTCGAAACCTATGCTCATACCTTATTTTTGATACAAACTCAACCTAGATACTCTACCAAATGTATTTGAAAGAGAAAATAAAGACTCGACCTGCATGAAAACAATTTTAGTGGGAAAGTCAAAAAACATGTAATGTATAATGAGTCATGCCTTTTAATTAGAGGAGCTAAATGACACCTGAAAGTAAAACATTTAAAAATCTGTAAGTGTTCCCTCTCTATGATACATGTGCGTGTATATGTATATATAAGCACGGCTTTAAGTAGAAGAATTCCCTAGTATACGACAGTGCATATCAAGCACACAAGCACACTAAAAAGCAATAAATTGATTCATGGTTGCACAAGTAAACCAGCAAAGAACAATAACTGGAGGCATCAAATAAGTACTATCTAACATCCTAGATCCTTGATTGTCACACAATCTAATGAAGGGTATCCTAACTAGCATCTACGTGTGAGGTAAGCCCCTAGGTAGGTATGACTTTAATGAGGTCACCACACCTGTCCTGTCATACTGATCTAAAGAATTCATATGGTGTCACCTAGGATGGATTTTAAGCTTAGATGGCCTTATATACAACCTTGTTTGCCACATGCATAATTTTAAAATTGTAATGAATGCAATAAGTAGAAAAGAAATATATATTTTTTATTTTTTAAAATAAGGGACATTAAATGCCATCTTGTAACATGAAATGTAAATTAGTTAGATCCCTAAGATTCTTATTACAATCATACTCATGTCAATCCCAATGTTTTAACTTGCATTGTTCATATGGATTGACTCGACATGTAATGCTAGTTAAGACATCGCGACCGACATGGGGTCACTCACCTTCTAAGCACGGCTCAGTATCCATGCACACATACAAATGCAAATCAAATAATCATGTGATAAAATTTAGTGAGGGTGAGTGTGTCATGGAGACGGTGAATAATAAAGGGTGGGTGGGCGTATCATAGAGGCAGTGACTTGAGGATGGATGTACTATTGAGGTAGCAGCCTGGAGGGTTGAGCTTGCTGTGAAGGCAAATGCCCAAAAGATGGAAGTGTCATAGGGTAATGGCTCTATGAATGGGTGTTTCATGGATGTAACAGCCTGAAGAATGGATGTGTCATGGAGGCAATGACTCAAAAGGGTGTGCATGTCATGGAGATAGCTTTTTGAAGGGGTGGCATGTCGTGAAGGTAGTGAACCAAAGATGGGTGTGTCTTGAATGCATCAACCCGAAGGAATGGGTATGTCATGGATGTAGTGATCCAAATGAGTTAGAATTTTGTGGCTCCAATGATTCGAAAAATGATTTTGTCATCGGGGCAGCGGTCCAGAGTGGTGGGCGTGTGTGGAGGCAGCATCCCAAAAGATGGGTGTATTGTGGAGGTAATAAATTGAAGGAATGGATATGTTATAAAGGTAGTGACTTGAATAGATTGACATGTTATACAGTTAGTAGCCCAAAAAATGGGCAAATCGTGGAGGCTTTGGTTTGACACCCATAATGTGAAGATAGTGACTCGAAAGAGTGAGTATGCCATGAAGATGACATCTCAAAGAATGACAATGTCATGGAGGCAGTGATCTTAAAAGGTTGATGATTCTCATTGGGGATAATCATACAAGTGCGATGAGTGTATTGAAACTTAAAAATGTAACTTAAGCATGTGATAATGCTATCTAAGATGTCATGCTAGATATATAACAAGAGAAGTATCATGTTTGATTGATTAGGGTATTAAACACCACTAGGGATAATTACACCATGCCTTAATAACAACAAAACACAAATGCAAATGGCAAGCACACACAGGGTATTGTGCATAATGCAAGCCAACAAGTAGACTCATTGATCGTGACTTTTTTATATGCTACGTTTTATCAAGTTGACAACACTACTTTAAGACTTTAATCTCTAGCAATAGTACCAACACTTGATGCATACTTTCTATTTTTGATTAATTTTATATATCTTTTATTTAGTCAAATTTATATAAATGCATGTATGCATATCGCTCAAGTAATAAAGGGCTCTAGTGGAGTCTTGGTTATCGATCTCATAGGGAAAGTTACAAAACTTTAAATCCTAAAGCGTAGTACAAAAAATCCAATATCCAAATCATAATGCCTGTACTATAAATATTAAAGTTGCTAAAGTGTAAAGATGGTTAAACATTTAAGTTTACTAAAGTTACTTTCTAAGATTCTAAACAAAGTTATCTAACACATAACAAAGTTTTGTATTGAAAGTTTCAAATATGGAAAAGGTGTCCTCCCCCTTACAATGATACTATGGTGAGTGAAAGAGAAAGATTAGTGAAGACCCTGTCTTGTGCCAAATCAGAGCATATCTATTCTTTATCCTCTTCCGAGTGCTAAAAAGAAAATTAGCTAATCCTAGGTTTAGTCCATAAATTCATGGTTAGGCTAGGAGGATACTGGTTCTCACACCATAGCTCCCACTTCCCTTCTCTTGAAGGCTAACTCTCACTTTAGCTTCCAACCACTAGGATCGAATTGGAGATTTTAGTCTATCACTCTAAAACCTCCAATTCTATGCCCAATAAAATATATTTCCTTATTTATATGCATTCAACCCCCATGAACTTCACTATCAATGGAATTTGAATGTGATCTTCACTTATGTTGTAGAATACATAGTCCTTCAAGATTGTATGTTTCACAACGAGCTTTAACAATTCAATTGAGTACATTGAAAAGTAAATGAAACACGAAATGTAAAATCATCACAACATTTTAGTATTAATTTGAAAAATCCAATCTAAATCATCAGTTCACAGTATCTCATTGCAAGGAGAAAGACAAAGTAATCTACTCAGAATTCAAGAGGAAGATACAATAAAACAAGGATTTTATATATAAAACCAATGTCATACAAACAATAAGAAGTAAATACAACTTAGCTCAATTTCTTCCCCAAGCTAATCCCTTGAAATTCCTTTGAATTCTCTTCTCTCTTTACAATAACACACGATTCCCTCTTTAGATAAGTAAGGAAGAAGCAATCTCTCACTCTCCTTCTCCTCCTACACTCCTTAGAGAGGAATCCTTCATAAGACTCTCGGAAACCCTAGACTCTCACAACGCTCTCCAAAAAAGATAAAGCACTCTCCACAAGATTCACAGCCCCGAAGTAGGACGCTAAAAACACTTTAAATTCATTCGTCAAGCAACCCTCCAAAATTAGACCAAATTTATTGAATTTGGGCTCAAACCGAGATCGGGCGCCGTCGGTTCTCTATCGCTTCAAATGTTCTGAACTCTCTGGAATTTGGTGTCATCGGTGCAGGGTAGGGCGTCATCGGCGCCAGTAGGCATATTTGTCTAACTTGCCTCTTTTTGCTCCAAATTCTTTCCCTTTTTCTTTCTTTTGCTCCAAATGCCTTAAATCATCACGACTGCAACAAAAATGATGAATTAGGGTCAATGGAGCAAAAAGATGCAAAATGGAGCGAATTTGGAGCGAAAAAGACAAAAATGTGGAGATTTGAACTAGGCCGCCAACGACACCCTCGACGTCGCCGGCGGCGAGTTTTTCCCGAGGCTACAGGACAAAATTTTTCAGAAGTCCGTCGACGGCACCCTCGAGGCTGCTGACAGTGAGCTCGGTGATTATGCCTACTCAAGCTTTGGATAAGGCCAAAATTTAAAGGGATGCTTAGGCAACTCTTGGGAAAGCTCATCCACAACTTTAAAAGAAGATTTTGGCCAAAAATCTAGAGAGTCTAGAGAGTCTAAGAGGGGCTAGAGGTCCTAGATGTTAGAAAGGTTCCAACAGTGTGTAACAATTGTGAGGAATTCTTCGAGAGCTTGTAAGAGTGGAGGGAAAGTGAGAGATTTCTTGCTCCTTGCTACTTCGAAGAGGAATTATGTGTGCTGTAAAGAAAGGAAGAGATTCAGAGGAATTTCGAGGAGTGTTCTTGGGGAGAAATTAGAGATAAGTTATTTACTTGTTGTAGTTTATATGACTTTGATTTTATATATGATATTTAAGTTTTTTTGTGTTTTCCCCATGAGATCTGAGTTGTTTTCTCTGTCTTTCTCATTGTCTAGAGATTTGTGAAATGGTGATTTGAATTGGTGAATCCATGAAAGTGTTTAAGAAGTTGTGATGATCTTTTCAGTTTAATCTTAATTTACTTTCAATCTGGCCAATTGATTTGTTAAAATATGTTGACTTTTACAACTAAATTGAAGATTACATCCAAGATTCAGGGAGGTTAAAGCCCTTGAAAGTTGAGTGCAATAAATAGGGAAATAATATTATCGGGCGTAGAATTGGAGATTTTAGAGTGACAAACTAAAATCCCCAATTCAGTCCTATCGTTTTGGTGCTGAAGTGTAGATGTTAGCCCTCAGGTGATGGGAACGTGGGAGCTCTGAAGTGAGAGCCGCCATCCTCCCAGCCTAGCCGCAGATTCAGTAAACAAATGTAGGATTAGTCAATGTTCTTTATGCCTGGACCATAGGGTAAATAATAGGTATGCTCCTATTTTACACAATAAAATTTGAACTAATTCACTTTATCCATTCACTATAATTTCTTGACAAGGAGAATGTTGATTTCTTATATATTGAATATCACATTTAAACCCTGATTAGTATCATTAGTTATTTAATAGTTATTTAAATTACATATTATTTCAATTGCCTATTAGTGACAAATAAAAAAATTGAACTTCGTTGTTGTGATTAAAGTATTGTTTTTCTAAAATCTTAGTTCGCAGTTCTAAACCACTCGTTGTGGGATCGATATCTAGGACTCCATTAGAGCCCTATATTACTTGAGCGATACGTATACTTGCGTTGATAAGTGTGACTTTACAATTATTGAATATTTATTACATCCATATTTAACTTATACTTTTGAGCGTATATAAAGTCACTGGTGAGGACATCATCAGCACTGTACTTAAGTCGCAGGCCAAAACTCTCTATAAATGGGCACCATCCATGCCCATTATGCCATCATCAACGCCTGTTCAATTTTCAGTGTCCGAGATAAATTTTTTTTTTGCAATTTCGATCATTTCAAAGTCACACCTGCTTTAAATTATGTTTTTTAAGCATAAAAAATCATAATAAAGTGATCAACTTCAATTTTACACAAAAGAAAATAAAACATCACTTTAATATATATAAAATCTAAATTACAAACATACACATTTAAGCACTTAAATACATAAGTTCATCAAACCATACCACATAAAATTTCAGCGTCACACACATCCACAATACTGTAGCTCTGAAAACCAAATATAAACACAAATCCCAAGCATAATAAATTTGAAATCGTATAGTAAAGCAATCCAAATACTAAGCACACCTAGTATATTTTAGTTCAAATACTAAATACTAGATATAAAGTAAAGTCACTACTTCTCATAAGTATCATTGTTATGTTCTCCTCTCATATCTCCCATGGATTGGTGGTGCATGAACAAATTGTAAAATGGACGATATGGGAATTCTTCTATTGAATCTTCAGAAATGAAAGCTTTTCTCTTCAGCAAACATATCAAACTATCTTCAATATGCCCATTGTGATAAAATTATTCATACATCTACCAATCTAGATGATCAAATAAATTAGATATATTATTAGTTGCATTCATAAGATTTTGTACCTCGTTCTCCAATGTCTTAATCTTCTTTAAAATCAACTGTGAACTTTCAAAAAAGTAGAGTAGAATAAGTTGTGAACTCTGAGATGGTTGGTCCTTAATTATGCTTATATCATTTTCATCTCCAATTGCTTGGCAGTCAAACAAGTTAGTTGGGTCCAAGGGCTTCCAAGGAAGAAGTAATTTTTCCCAGCTTTCATGTGACACTTGTGACTAGTTGCAGAGAAGAAATATGATGGAAGGATGTCGAAGCCCATATTTAGATCCATGTACAATCAATGCCAAGACATATTTCACAATTATAGTACCAATATCAATTGGTCTTCTCATTTGAATACAATAATTCAGAACCACACATTCCTTAGTCACTTTGCTAATTTTCATAGCTTGGAGTAACTTTGCAGATATTAAGAAATGTCATTGCTTCGACCCAAGATTTAATAATGTAGCAAAGAAACTTACACATTTGTTGTCTCTTATCTCTCAATCTTCACTTTGATCCGTAAAAAATCGATAAATCTCATTAATGTTGACTCTTGTAGGGGCAAAATTTGCGTAATGACAGATTGACACATTTTGTATCATAAATAAGTCGTTAATCCTCAAAGGAGTAAATGGTACAAAACTGTCTCTCACATAGACGACTCCTTGGTTGATGCCAAGAAGATTAACATAAAACTCTTTCACCACACGAACGACTACAGTAGTAGTAGTGTAGCATAAAATCCAACACCTCTGCACAATAATCTCCTCCACTCGAGTTCTTGGAGCATTCAAACTATGATTTTTGAAACCTCTCTCTTTAATTAGCCTCCTCTTCACCAAAACTTTGTTGAAAAGTCATTGCACTTCAAAACTAATAAACTTTCTCCTATTGAAAACTCTGAATCTTGAAGTTTCTAAAGAGTTGGAAGAAATGGGGTGTGAATTTGAGATATATCCTTTCAATTTTCTGGATTTCAAGGGTTTAAAAATTTAGTTTAGAAAGTTATAGAGTTAAAAATCCCGCCTAAATTGGCCAAAAATTGCAAATTCAGACCCAATAACCATCTCCTAGTCATCAGCATCGTCAGTACTGGATAAGCCACCGTCGATGTTCTATCCTTGAAAATTGGCCAGTCTATATGCAAATGGGCACCGTCGGTGCCCATTTTGGCATCGTCAGCGCCAGAGCACTGAAACACTCCAAACTTCATTTTGGCCATAAATGTTCAAAGTTTTTGATACGATCCATTAATTATCATTATTGATATTTATGACTGAAAAAGGCTCAAATATATAATTCACTAATAGTAATAACAACTCAAACAAACTAAATCTTCAAAATAACTATAGGTTGCCTCCAACAAAGCGCTTGGTTTAACATCGTCAGCTCGACAAGCTTAGTTTTAATCAGGTTGACTCGACATTAAAACTTCTCTAAAACTTGGTCGAGATCCCTCAAAATAAGGTTTTAATTTAGGCCTATTAACTTTAAATATTCTTCCAGTTTTAAGATATCCAATATCAACAACACCAAATTGATAAACTTTTAAAATAGTTAAAGGTCCTATCCACCTAGACTTTAGTTTCCCAAGAAATAATCTCATTCTCGTATTCTATAACAAAACTTTTTGTTCAAGTTCAAATTTCTTTTTTATAATATACTGATCATGCCATATCTTCATTTTTCTCCTTATAAATTCTATCATTATTGTAAGATTCATTTCTAATTTCCTCCAATTCATGAGTTTCAATAATATTTTTTAACCAGCATCCTCTAAATAGAAATTTAATTCTTTTATCACCCAATATATTTTATGCTCCAATTCTACTGGTAAGTAGCAAGTCTTTCAAACAATTAGAGCATAAGGAGACATTCCTATAAGAGTTTTATAAACAGTCATATATGCTCAAAATGTAGTATCTAATCTAACAGACCAATCTAATTGATGGGGACTTATAGTATTCTCCAAAACTCATTTAATTTCACGATTAGATACCTCAACTAAACCACTAGTTTGAGGATGATGAGCAGAAGAGATTCTATGCATAATATTATATTTTTCAACCAATCTCTGAACCAGATTATTCCTAAAATAAAATCCACCATCAGTAATGATTACTCTTGACATTCCATATGTTGTAAAAATACTTTTCATTAAAAATTTTGAAACACTCCGAGCATCACATTTGGGTAAAGCTATTGATTATATCCATTTTGATACATAGTCTACAACATATATATATATATATATATATATATATATATATATATATATATATATATATATANTATATATAAACATCTCTAAAAACAGTAGACCAATAGAATTCAGATTGTAAAATCTTATGTGCAGTTTTATCAATTCCAAAATGTCCAAATTCTGAATCATGACATCTTTGAATAATCAGTTCAGTTTCTTCATAAGGCACACATCTTCCAATAACAAGATTCTTACATTGTTTGTATAAGTATGGGTCATCCGAAAAGTAAAATTTGGGATCATATATAATCTTCTGTTGTTACATTATTATCTCAGGTGGTAAAACATTACTCGCAATATAGTTCACAATATCAATATACCATGATAAATTCCTTTCCTTAATATTATAAAGTTATTCATCAAGGAAAGTTTCTATTATTTACTTTTAGAAATCATATAATTCATGTGGTTCCAGTATAGATAAATGATAAGCTATTTAATTATCAGCTCCTTTTCTATCTACAATCATAAAGTGAAATTCTTGCATTAAAAGTGTCCATCTAATTAATCTTGTTCTGGCATCCTTCTTTTGCAATAAATATTTGATAGTTGAATGGTTTGTGTGCACTATACATTTAGTCCCAATTAAATATGACCTAAATTTTTCAAAAGCATATACAATGGCTAACAACTCTCTTTCATTAGTGGTATAATTAATTTGAGCATCATTAAGAGTTTTACTAGCATAGTATATAACTTTAAACATTTTATCATACATTTGCCCTAAAATAACTCCAATCGCATAATCACTAGCATCACACATTAGTTCAAAGAGTTTATCCAAATCAGGTGAAACTATTATAAGAGCAATGATTAATTTTTCTTTTAATAATTCAAAGGTTTTAAATATTCTTCATTAAAATCAAATTTCTTATCTTTTTCTAAAAGGTGGCACAAGGATTAGTGATTTTTTAAAAATCTTTAATATATCGCCGGTAAAAATCAGCATGTCCTAGAAAACTTCCCCCTCTCACTGTAGTAGGAGGTGATAAATTTTCGATAATTTGAATTCTTGTAGGGTCTACTTCCATATCATGTTCAGAAATTTTATGCCCAAGTACAATTCCTCTTGTAACCATAAATTGACATTTTTTCCAATTTAGAACTACATTTGTTATTTCTCATATCTCTAAAACTTTTTCTAAATTATTTAAAAATGTGTTAAAGGACATTCCAAATACAAAAAAATCATCCATAAAAGCTTCTATTTAATTATCAATCAAATTGCCAAAAATTAACATCATACATCTTTGGAACGTTGCAGGTGCATTACATAATCCAAAGGGCACTCTTCAAAAAGCAAATGTTCCATATGGGCTACTAAAAGTGGTATTTTCTTGATCCTCATGAGCAATAGGGATTTGGTGATAACTGGTATATCCATACAAAAAATAATAATATATTTGCCCAGCTAATCTATCCAAATTTGATCTAGAAAAGGTAAAGGAAAGTGATCTTTCCTAGTGACGACATTTAATCTTCTATAATCGATAAAAGTTTGCCAACCAGTGACTTGTCTGGTTGGTATTATTTCATTTATTTTGTTCACATCAATGGTCACTCCTTTCTTAGGAACACAATGAATTAGACTTACCCAAGCACTGCCTGAAAACGGATATATAATTTGAGCATCTAACTATTTTAAAATTTCCTTCTTTACTTCTTCCTTCATCAATGGCTTTAGTCTTCTTTGCAGATCAGCTATAGGTTTATTTTGTTCATCTAATAAAATTCTCTACACACAGATTGAATGATTGATTCCTTTAATATTAGTCGTAGTCCAACCAAAAGCTTTTATGTATCTTTTTAATGTATCTAATAATTTTTGTTCTTGTAAATCATTTAAATCTGAGGATACAATAACTAGTAATGTAGATAATTCTCCTAAAAACACATACTTTAAATGGTCAGGTAAAATTTTCATTTCAATTTCAGGATGTTTTATAATAGATAGAATTAGTCTTTTATCACCATTTTCTGTAGTATCAAACATTTCAAATATTTCCTGAACAACCCAATTCTTCATTATCTATCTCATCATAATCATCTTCCATTTCATGATCATCCTTACATTTCAAATCTTCATTCTTTATTTTCTCTTCAAACTTTTCCTTAAAATGACCATCTCTCAAATAATCACAATTTCCATTCAAAAGCATGCATCATCTTTTTCTATTAAGGGATATTTCATTGATTTTAAAATAATAAATGTTACCTCTTAATCATTAACTCTCATAGTTGATTCTCCTTTTTGAACATCTATCATAGTTCTTCCAATCGCAAGGAATGATCTTCCCAAAATAACAAGAATTTATTTAACTTCCTCCATATCTAACCCAACAAAGTCCACAAGAAAGATGAATTTATCAACCTTTACTAAAACATCTTCTACAACTCCTTTAAGATAAGTAATAGAATGATCAACTAATTTAAGATTTACAAAAGTGAAAGAAATTTCTCTTAGTCCCAACTTTTTAAAAGTTGATAGAGGCATGAGGTAAATATTGGCTCCCAAATCACATAAGGCTCTTCCGAAAAATTTTTCACCTATAGCACAAGGAATAGTGAAACTACCAGGATCTTTAAATTTTTCTGGAAGCTTTTTCTGAGTAATGTAATAGTCTCGTGATCTGTAAACTTCCTTTTATTGTTAAGTATATCCTTCATAAATTTCACATAATCCAACATTTGTTCTAAGACTTCAACGAAGGGATTATTTACTGTTAATTTTTTTAGAATTTCTAAAAATTTTGAAAATCATTTACCTCTATCTTGTTGTTTCAATCTTTAAGGAAATGGAGGTGGTGATCTTTCTATAGTAAGTTTCATCGATTTAAGTGGATATTCAAAATCTGGATATAGATTATCATTTCCTTTTTCAATTTCCACCTTCTCTTTTTTAACTTCATTTTCTTTTTGTACACTTGTTTCCAATTCTTTTCCGCTTCTTAATTTAATGACCACAATTTGTTCTGGACCTTGATCTTTTAAATTGATTTCAACATTTCTAGGGAGAGTTCTTGGAGGTCTATTACTAAGTGCAGAAGTAATATGTCCCAATTGAGTTTCCATATTTTTAATTGCAGCTCCCTGACTTTGTAATTGATTCCCTTGAGTTTGTAATTGGTTCTCTTGACTTTGTAATTGATTCCCCATGTTTAAAACTAATCCTTCCATAGACAATTCCTTCACCTTAAATTGTGGGTTACCATTAAAACATGGAGGAAAAGAAGGACTATAGTTAGTGTTTCCCTGGTTGTTCAAATTTCCCAATGGGTTCACTGAATTGTCCCCCTATCGCGGATTAGCAATAACAGTGTTATTATTATTCCAATTTAGGTTTGGGTGGTTTTTCCAACCGGGATTATAAGAATTCAAGTAAGGATTGTTGGGTCTATTATTTATAACATTCAAGGTTTCATACAATGATTGAGAATCCATTATTTGTCCTAATGAATTTTTTTCTAACACATGAGACGTTTGAGAATAGTTCATTCTCACCCGTTTAGAGGGCCATTGAAAATTATTAATAGCCATCTCCTCTATTAAAGAATATGCCTCATCAAAAGGTTTAACATTAATGATCTACTAGCAGCGACATCAATAATTGATCTTAGAGCTCTTACTAATCCATTATAAAATATTTGAATTATTAACTAATCAGGGAAAGAGTAATGTGGACATTTCTTAAGGAGATCTTTAAATCTTTCCCAAGCTTCATATATTGATTCCCCTTAAAACTGACAAAAAGATGTAATGTCGTTTCTAAGCTTAGCAATTTTTTATTGAGGGAAATATTTTGACAAAAAATTTTGTGATAATTCTCCCAAAGTTCTGATAGATCCAGGTGCTAATGAATTTAACCACACCCTAGCTTTATCGCTTAGTGAAAAAGGAAAATTCTAAGTCTGGCAGTTTCATTTGACATTCCATCATATTTAAATGTAACACACAATTCTAGAAAACTAGAATGATGTAAATTAGGATCTTCATTTGGTGTCCCATTAAATTGATTATTTTGTATCATTTGGATAATAGTAGGTTTAATTTCAAATGAATTAGTAGCTACATCAGGATTTTGAATAGTTAACTTAATTTCATTTGATGTAGGGTTAGTATAATCTCTTAAAGGTATAGGTTGATGTTCATTTTCATTTCTTTGATTATTTAAATTGTTCGTCATTTTGTTTAAATCTTTAAATTCTTTTCATTGCTTCTAAATTTTTCTAATAGTACATTCTAACTATGAATTGTATGGTACTAAAGCTTCAGATCCAATACAATGCATACAAAATCACACTAAACACTCTTAAAGTAAGTAAGCACACACAATTGAAAATTAAGAAAATAAAGGTTTTTAAATACTACTAATTTTACTATTACCGTATATATACTTTCCTCGGCAATGGCGCCAAAAACTTGATTGCGACTTTTTTATATTTTAGGTTTTGTCAAGTTGAAGCCACCACTTGAAAACTTTAATCTCTGACAAGAGTACCACAACTTGATCTCTACATTCTATTTTTGATTAATTTTATATATCTTTTATTTTGTCACAATTATATATACACAAATATACATATCACTCAAGTAAAATAGAGCTCTAGTGAAGTCCTGGTTATCGATCCCACAAGGAAAGTTACAAAACTTTAAAGCGTAAAGCGTAGTATAGAAATCTAAAATCCAAATCACAATGCATGTACTGTAAATATTAAATTTGTTAAAGTGTGAAGATGGTTAAACATGTAAGTTTACTAAAGTTACTTCCTATGCTTCTAAATAAAGTTATCTAACAAAAAACTAAGTTTTGTATTGATAGTTTCAAATATGGAAAAGGCGTCCTCCCCCTTATAATGATACTATGGTGAGTGAAAGCTAAAGATTAGTGAAGACCATGTATTGTGCCAAATAGGAGCATACCTATTTTTAACCCTCTTTTGAGTGCTATAAAGAACGATGTCCAACCCTAGGTTCAGTCCCTAAATTGAAGGTTAGGCTAGGAGGATATTGGATCTCACTCTAGATCTCCAACTTCCATTCGCCTGAAGGCTAACTCTCGCTTTAGTTTCCAAACACCAAGACCAAATTAGGGATTTTACTCTGTCACCTAAAATCTCCAATTCTATGCCAAATAAAATTTATTTCCTTTTTTATTTGCATTCAACCATCATGAACTTCACTATCCATGGAATTTGAACGTGGTCTTCACTTTTGTTGTAGAATACATAGTCCTTCCGGATTGTATGTTTCACAACAAGTTTTAACAATTCAATTGGTTGGATTGAAAAGTAAATGAAGCATTAAGTGTAAAATCATCACAACATTTTAGCACTAATTTGGCACATCCAATCTAAATCATCACTTCACCATATCTCATTGCAAGGGAAAAGGCAAGGAAATCTACTCATAATTCATGAGGAAGATACTACAAAACAAGGATTATATTTATAAAAGCAACATCATACAAGCAAAAAGAAGTAAATACAACTTGTCTCAATTTCTTCCCGAAGCAAATCCCTTGAAGTTCCTTTGAATTTTCTTCTCTCTTTACAACAACACACAATTCCCTCTTTAGATATGTAAGGAAGAAGCAATCTCTCACTCTCCTTCTCCTCCTACACCCCTTAGAAAGGAATCCTTCACAAGACTCTCACAAACCCTAGACTCTCACAACACTCTCCAAACAAGGCAAAACGCTCCCCACAAGACTCACACCCCCAAACTAGGGTGCCAAAAAAAACTTTAAATTCATTTAAATCAAATTTCCCAAAAGATTACTCAAGAAACCCTCCAAAATCCATCCAAATACATTGAATTTGGGCTCAAACTGACATCGGGCGCTGTTTGTGCTAGATAGACCGTCGTCAATGCTCTATCGCTTCAAATGTTTTGAACTCTCTAAAATTGGGTGTCGTCAGTGCTGGCAGCATCGACGGTGCTAGTACGTAGATTTGTCTAACATGCCTCTTTTTGCTTTCTTTTGCTACAAATGTTTTAAATCATAACACCTGCAACAAAACATGAAAAAAACATTCCTTTAAAGTGCAATATCACAAAAATAGTAAAAATACATATGAAAAATCCAACATATTTTTGGTGTGTCACGCATGCACATGTGCAACATACAATGTCCAAGTGACCAATTGATAAGGTTGGGTAATTCGATTGGGCCATGTGGTCGGTCGACCATGGTGGGGTTGCCAGTCAGACCTAAATGAACAGTCGACCGTACCGGGGAGGCAGACTAAAGTGGTCGATCGACCAAGATTGGGTAGCTGGTCGGACCAAACAACTATGTTGATCATGTCGTGGCAGCCGAATGAGGAAAAAGTCATGCTGACCTAGCCAGGGTGACATGTAGAGGAATAATTCATGCCGCTCGGGCCAGAGTAGCCGATCAAGGCAATAAGTGAAATCAACTAGTCAAAGTGGCCGATCGAGGCAAAAGTGATGACCACCAGATCGGGGCAGTCGATCAAGGAAGAAAGTGATGTTGACCAAACTGAGACTACCAGTCAAGGTAAAAGTGATGCTGACCAAGCTGGGGTAGACGGTCAAGGCAAAAAGTGACGCCAATCGGGACAAAGCGGGTGGTTAGGGCAAAAGTGTTATGCATAAAATGCAACATGATAAGGTGCAAGTGATCACAAATAATAGTGAGGCACACTCATGCTAACGATCTCATATAGGTGGCTATGATCTTAGCAATTGGATGTGTGGCGTAGTTGATCCCGATCTTTTATAGCAGTATGATGTATGCAGTTATAATCTTAATTTTTCTTTATATTTCTTACTTTGCAACGGTGCCAAAAACTTGACTTCAAAGAAAATAAGTGTATAATTATTATATTCAAATATGAGATACTACACAAGTATACATATCGTTATCAAGAAATATAGGACCTTTTGATTAAGCCCCGAATATTGAACCCGCGGGGAGAGTTTCAATCTTTAAATAAGTCAGAAGAAATTAGATTAGAATTTCAACTTTGAAAACTATTCTTAATCAAACTATAGATGCTATAATAGGAGTGAAATTTTCATTCTTCTTGAAAATTTTTTATAATTGAAAATAAAGCAAAAAACTAACTAAATTTAACTAGATATTTGTAAGATGAAGGGAACATAAACAAAATATCTTTTTCCTTATCATGAATAAGTAAAAGTATAGGAATTCTGCTGTGAAAGTATTCAAAATGTGTTGTACCAAATACGAGCAATATTATTCTTTTCCCTTTCTTAAGATATTGTAAAGAAAATTGGCTAATTTAGTGTTTGAATAGTCTTGAAGACGGGCTAGGTAGAGAAGATACTAGCTCTCACTCTAAGGTTCCCTCTTCTCCCTCCACCTGAGGGATAACATCTCGTATCAAAACCTAAAACTATTAACCAAATTGGGGGCTTTAGCATGTCACTCTAAAGTCTTCTAACTCTCCACCCTACAAATTTTATTTCTCTATTTAATTACACTCAATCAAATGAATTACATTCTCATCCATACAATCTCAAGTGATTCTTACCATAAGTTAACTGAGATAATACCATCATGGATCTTACATGTTCTCACAATATATTAAAATATTAATTGGTCAAATCAAGAAGTAAATGAAGTACAAGGTTTAAAATCATCACAACTTATTTCAACATTAAATATTAATAATTCACACAACTTTCATCCAACACTTAATATCATAACATTTTAAGGAAAAAGATAAATAAAACTACTCAAAAATCATGGAGAAAACCACTCACACTTAAGTTTGATAGTAAAAATCATGTAAACAAACAAGAAGTCTAAATAAAACCAGATGTAGTCACAAAGATAAAAACTTATCACAAATCCTCTCCACTAAAATCTCGAAGTTCCTTTGAATATCTTCTCTTCCTTTATATTACAATACTCTCTAATCATTCACTACAACTCCTCTCTTCTTCTTTCTAAAAAGTGTCCTAATTAATCTATGAGAGAGGTGTCGGTGGCGTCTGAAGTGGCTATGGGGGTGTAGGAGAGTGTTCTTCAATTCAATCTAAGTCTTCCTTTATAATTTTCCAAAAGGTGCTTTGGTGTCTCTTCAAAATATGTCCATATTCAATGAATCTTCTAGGAGTTATCTCTTTTCAAAAGCCAATTAAATGTATTTTCGTGTCCATTAACCATATTCCACATTTTCACCAAGCGTTACTTCAGACACCCTTTCAAAAATTTGTCCAAATTTATCGAATTGTCAAGTAACTACCTATGGCACTTAAGTGTGAGGTATGTGGTGCTTAGGCGTGGCCATTCAGTTTTCTTGGCGTTGAAGCGCCAGTTCTGTGCACTTAGGTGCCACAGTTCTTTTGCACACATTTTTCTTATTTGTTTCAAATTTGATCATTTTTCACTCCTTCCAACATTTTTCATCCATTTGATTGTACCTGAAAGAAAAACACATAAATACCTTCCATTAAAAAATAATATTCTAAAAAATAGGTATAAAAATGTGTACATAATTGCTATATATATTAGATATATCAAAATCCCCCAAACTTAAAATGTTACTTGTCCTCAAGTGACTCTCCAATCTTTCAATACCAAAATAAGTAGATTATGCAGGTGAGTTTCTTTAGGATATTCTAAAATTTTCATCTAGAAATATAGTTGTCCAATTTAGAAAAAAACTTTAGTGGATGAGACCAACTTAGAGTTTAGATATATTTAATGTAAAGAATTCTAAAAATATGAGTTCCTATCTAGTTCATAAAAATTTGTAAATTCTCAAAATATAGAAGTTAAGCATTCTATCTTTTTTCACTTAAAAAATTTTATTAAGAATAAATATACATACTATATTATATCCTTAAGCTTAAGAGTTTCTCAAGTTTTATATTATATCTTTTTCTTTTTGTTTTTCTTTTTCTTTTTCTTTTTCAGGTGAGGATTACTATATCCGAATAGACCTTCAATTATTTTGAATTCTACTCCTCCTTTCCTAAAGAAAAGTTATGATATTTATTCTTTACTAAAAAATATAATAATAATTTTAATTTTTTTTTAATAAAAGAAATTTAAGAATTGAAAATAAAATTCTAACCCTTATATATTTTTCAAAAATACAATTTCTCCTACAAAAGATAGTTACACAATCTATATCATTTCTACTAAAAATTTTTAAATTTAAGTTTTTCTTCATTACTATAGGTTTCGACTAAATTTTTTTTCTCATTTCTATATTCAAACTTTTACTTCCTTAATATAACTTCATATACATAATCATTTTTTTTCAAATCAAAATCAAATTTATTTGTAGCACATTTGAGAACAAATCAAATTCAAGTGTTAGAAATTTTTTTTCATCCCCCCAAACTTAAGGTTTTAATAAGATAAAACATTTTAGTGTCATATTTATTTATAGGAAGAAATGAAAATTAAAAATAACATGCTTATAGGAATTTTCATACCCTAAATATATAAGTACAAAAATTAAAAACACGCATAAAAATTAATTGATCAAATTTTAACTTAGCTAAACATATTGAGATTCATTAAACTTCTATGCAGTGGAGGATAACATAAAAGCAAATAAACACACTAACAAAAAATTGCAACTGCAACATAAAGAAAATACTTGGTAGTAACTTGAAAATTTTAAACATGAAGTTCTTAAGTGAAAGTTAGTAATATTATATACCTTCCTATTATTAAGGATTAAGTTCAATACAAACTAACTAAATACGCTAGAAAAAACATTTAACACAATCATTAACACAAAAAATAAAATATAGCTACTCATAATAACATAAATACATCACAATATATTTAACAAAACAAAACAAAAATAATAGAAGCAGTCTAAACAAGTACAACACAAAATAAAGTACAGTTTAATACAATTATACCAGATAAAGTTCACAATTTAAAACTAAACTACTCAAATTAATCTTCCTCCTCCTCATCATCATCACTATCATCATTATTACAAAAAGCAGTTGGCTTATATGAAGGATATTGTGGACATGAAGGAAAAACCACACTTTGGTCACCCCTGATAAGGTTTTTAAGAGATGAGTGAAATTTTTCTTCATAGTCACTGTGTCTTCTCATATAATCATCCATATGATCTACAAAATTCTCCAAATTTAATACCTTATCAGTGGTATAATTGATGTTATCTACCATCCCTTACATTAGTTGAGCGTGCGAATGAGAACTAGAACCCTGACCTAGTGATGTGGATGCATGTGAGGTAGGCTTTAGAGGCTGCAATATCTCCTCCCAAATATCGAATCTAACACCACCTTGCTCACATAAGGTCAATACTAAAGATGCAAATCCTAAACTTGCAGTAGTAGCAGCTCTAGCAGAACTGATGATCGTCTGATAGATCAAAGTTCCAATATCAATCAGCTTAAACTGCTAAATGCAAGAGTTCAAAGTAGCTCTACCTCTGATAATATCATTGAGGTGATTAGTTGAGAGCAGATGAGTTGAAATAAAGTAGTGCCATGCTTTCTATGTGGAATCTAGCTTTGACGCAGGGAGATTGCCTCTTCTTCCATTTGTCCTCTTCCCGTAGTCAACAAAGATATGATCTCATGCAACTCTTTTTTAGTTGAATTATAATTTGAATAAAAACACAATACATTACTGGGCAACTGATAAAAAAAAAATTATTACCTCAGAGGAGAAAGGCACTGATTTTCTTCGGACCATGACCTGATCTTCCTCAGCTTCAAGGAGATTAGCGTAAAACTCTCGAACAATAGAAATTACAGCCATAACAAAAAATAGCAAAATCATTCCCATTGTTGGAGAACTATTAAATCTTCTACTGCTCCACTCGGATTTTTAAAATATTCCTGAGGAATCAATTTTCTCAATTATAGTGCTTCAGTATATCTATATGAACTTTCGAGCTAAAGAACTTACTTGAATCAAAGTGGGACTTCCCTTTGCTCCTCTACATTCTTGGGGCCATTTCTAAAAATCACATAAAATTCACAATAAACCCTAAATTCAAGACTAAATCACTAAACTCAACTTCTAAAAGCTTAAACAATCATTTTTATGTATTTTCCATAGGTTTTCCTCAAATTTTCATGATGAATAGTGATTTTTGGTCAAATCCCCAATGTGCTCAAAATACATGGTGAAAATAAAAAATTTTTACATATAAGTGAAGCTCTTACCTCAAGAAGGTCAAATATAGCAATTTGGATTGATTCCCCAATGAAATCTTCCCTCTAGAAGAACCTCTAAATCCACAATCGTGACCTCAAAGGGAAGAAGATGATGTCGGGGGTAAAAAATGGTGCTTTTTAGCTCAAATTTTCACCTTTAACCTTTCACAAAATTGTTTAAGTGAATAAGCGCCTAAGCACAACTGGTTTGGCTCTTAGGTGCATACCTCTCAGGTTTTCCAGCGCTTAAGTGCAGGGTTTTGATGCCTAAGCTCTAGTGCAAGAATTTTGATATTCTCAAATTTAAGTGAAATGCACATTTAGCCTAAGTCAACCACCCCTAAATGGTGTTATAAATCTTTAATAACTATTTCTTCACCTTCAACTCTCCTCTTTCTCAAAATTCACAAATCTTCACTCATTTGATTCAACATAAAATAACACAAAATTTTACAGACAAAAAAACACTTATAATAATTAAGAAACAAATACAACACTTGTGAAACATAATTTCTCAATACAGAGAGTCTTGGATGAGATAACTCCTAAGCACAAACTTCAAACACTAAGCAAATGTAACATTAAAAGCACTTAAAATAAAATTAAAACAAACATCACAACACCTAACATAAACAACACTAAACTTAGAACGTAATTCCATTCTCCTTCTAGTGGAAAGAATTCTAGTCTTTCATTTGTCTCTCTTGGGGTTGTAATATAGATCTGATAGAATGGACGGTAGTGAAGAACTCTGGTTGAGTCTTCCTCATTCCATTTGTTTTTCAAGTACATAGCCTTGTTCGCTTCTTCAATAAAGCTTATATGGCTAAACTGCATCTTAAGTTGCCATCCAATATGCTCCAAATGTGAATTAATGTCATTCATCTTTGCTTCAATTTAAGCTACGTCAGCCTCATTCATTGCAATCTTCTCCGCTATTCCTTCTATACTAACGACTAGGAAACTGTTGTATAACTCTTGCGCACTTTGACTAACAAAATTCTTCTTCATGAATTCCTCCTTCTTCATATCAATCTCCCAAGAAGACACGTTTCCAAGATCTCTCACTCTTCAGTTAAACTTTAGAGTGAAAATTGAAGTGGGTTGAAAATTCTCTTCATTCTCTACTATTTATAGGTTTTTGACCAAGCCTAAAAATACTAGACACATTCTTAAACCACTAATCCACATTAAAGACCACTAAACCACGTTTAAATCTTCTAGAAACATAATTTAGAACATGTAGTTAACTACCGTGCTTAAGCACCAAATGTTGGCGCTTAAGTGTCGGTGCTCAATTTAGCATAGGTTAGATTAACATTCAAATACTCATTCTAACATATCTAAGTCACCTATTAAGGTCTTAGAATCATTATTAAATCACTTTATATTCAAAATACTATCACAATTTTTCTTAATCAAACATAATAACATAACATTCAAAATAGAAACATATTAATAACTATGCAGTGCCTCCCACAAAGCGCTTAGTTTAATGTCATCAGTCTGACGTAACCAGTGCATATTCTAGTTGACCAAACAACTTAAGATAATTTAATTAAAGTTGATCCCATAAAAATAGGGTTTTAGCTTATGACCATTCACTTTGAATAGTTTATCAGTTTTAGGATCTTTGATATCCACAGCTCCATAAGGATAAACATTTACCACAGAAATAGCCCATCCACCTGGACTTAAGTTTGCCTAAAAGTAATCTTAACCTTGCGTTATATAGCAAAACTTGTTGCCCAGACTCAAAATTTTTATTAAGAATCCTCCGATCATGAAACATCTTCAACTTTTCTTTATAAATCTTAGCACTCTCATAAGATTCATTCATTTTCTCTTCAAGTTCATTCAATTGTATTTGTCTTTTCTCACCAGCATCCTTTAAATTATAATTAAATTCCATAATAGCCCAATATGTTATATGCTCAAGTTCAACTGATAAATGACAAGCTTTCTTAAATATTAGCATGTATGGGGACATTTCTATAGAGTTCTATTTGCAGTTCTATAAGCCTACAAAACATAATCAAGTTTGACTGACCAATCCATTTTTGTTGGATTCACAATTTTTTTAAATATTCCTTTAATTTCACGATTAGATAATTCAACCAAACCACTTGTCTAAGGATTACAAGTAGTAGCAATTCAATGGTTGATATGATATTTCCTTAATAATTTCTCCATTATTGCATTTCTGAAATGACTTCTCCCATCGGTTATGATCACTCTCGGCATCACAGATCTACAAAATATGTTCATTCTTAAAAATATTGCAAGACTTTGAGCATCACATTGAGGTAAATCAATAGCTTCTATCCATTTGGATACATAGTCTACTACTATCAATATATCTAAACTTCTGAACGATGGTATAAACAGTCCCATGAAATCTAATCCCCAAACATCAAATATCTCAACTTCCAACACAGAATTGAGGGGTATCTCTTTTCTTCTAGAAATATTGCATATTCGTTTACAATGGTCACAAGCTTTGATATAAGAATCAACATCTTTAAGGATTGTAGGCCAATAAATTCCAGATTGCAAAATTTTGTATGTTGTTTTAGCAACACCAAAATTTCCCCCAAAATTAGAATTATGATATTTTTGGATAATCTCATAAGTTTTTTCTAAAGACACACATTTTCAAATAATTAGACCTTTTCCTTGTTTATATAAAAATGGGTCATCCCAAAAATAAGAATTAATTTCAGATAAAAATGTCTTCTTCTATTGGTTTGTCAGTCCATAAGGTATAATATCACTAACAATAATGTTTACGATGTCGGCATACTATGGAACATACCACTCATTAATACTGAACAACACTTCATGTTCATTAACTTCTTTTTCAAAATTGAGTGATTTTTCAAATTCAAGCCTGGACTGATGATCAGCAATTTTACTCTCAACTCCCTTTCTATCTACTATTTCAAAGTCAAATCCTTGCAAAAGAAGAATCTATCATATCAATCTTGGTTTTGCATCCTTCTTTTTTATTAAATATTTAATAGCATAATGATTTGTATGCAAAAGACATTTTGTGCCAATTAAGTCTGAGCTGAATTTATCAAAAGCATAAACTATTGTTAATAACTCTTTCTCAATTGTGATATAATTAATTTCAACTTCATTAAGTGTTTTACTAGCGTAGTAAATTATTTTGAAAATCTTATCATGTTTTCTTCCTAAAACAGCTCCAATAGCATAATCACTAGCATCACACATTAAATTCAAAAGGTTTTTTCCAATCTCGTGAAAGAATAAGTGGTGTAGTAACTAATTTTTATTTTAATAGCTCTAAAGCTTTGAGGTACTCCTTATTAAAATTAAAAATTGCATTTTTTTCAAGCAAATGGCATAGAGACTTAGTAATTTTTTAAAAGTTTTTACTATATTGTATGTAGAGTCCATCATGTCCTAAAAAAACTCTTAATTTCACTCACATTTGTTGGGTGAGGTGAATTAGCGATCACTTGAATTTTACAGGATCTACTTCCATACCATTTTTTGATATATAATGTCCTAAAACAATTCCTCCTGCTACCATAAATTGACACATTTCCCAATTAAGGAATAAATTTATTTCTTCACAACACTTAAGAACTCTAAATAAATGCTCTAAACATGAGTCAAAGGAGGTTCCAAACATTAAAAAATCATCCATAAGAACTTCAATTCATTTTTCATTTAAATAATAGAAAATAACCATCATACAGCTTTCAAATGTAGCAGGGGTGTTACATAAACCAAAGGGCATTCTTCTAAAATCAAATGTATCATAGGACTGGTAAAAGTTTCTTTCTCTTGATCTTCAGGAGCTATTTGTATTTGGTGAAAATCAATATATCCATCCCGAAAATAAAAGTATTTATGCCCAAGTAGTCTATCCAACATTTGATCTAGAAAGGGTAGTAGAAAATGATATTTCCTAGTGACAAGATTTAATTTTCTATAATCAATGCATATTCATCACCCTATACCTTCTCTTATCAGAATTAACTCATTATGTTCATTTATAGTCACAATCACTCCTCCATTCTTGGGAACATAATAAATTGGACTAACCCTTGCACTGACTGAAATAGGGTAGATAATCCCAGCATCTAACCACTTTAAAATTTCTTTTTTACCAACTACCTTCATAATAGGATTCAATCTCCTTTGAGGATCATCCATGGGTTTGCAGTTTTCTTCCATATGAATTCTATGCACACAAATTAAAGGATTGATTACTTTAATATCAGCAATTGTCCATCGAAAGGATTTCTTATAATTCCTCAAAGTTTTCATTAAACACTCTTCTTCTTCTATAGTTAAACTTGACAAAATTATAA
Source organism: Phalaenopsis aphrodite (assembly GCA_003013225.1). NCBI lineage: Eukaryota > Viridiplantae > Streptophyta > Magnoliopsida > Asparagales > Orchidaceae > Phalaenopsis > Phalaenopsis aphrodite. Next base: position 169,920 of record NEWO01000816.1, read on the forward strand.
ATGATAAAGTTGAGGAATCACCTAAAAAGACATATTTTAAATGTTCAGGAAGTAACTTCAACTCAAGTTTAGGAGGTTTTTCAATCGATGGACAAAAAGATTTATCTTTTTCTATCATCTCCAAAACTTCAAAACGTTCTCAAACATAATTCAAATCTTCCTTATAAAAATCTTGAAATTGTTCTAATTCCTCTTCTTGCTCATGTTCCAACTCTTTCACTTTAGATTTCTCTTCAAAAGTTGCTTTGAAATGACATTCACCCGGATATATTATTACATCCATTCTGTAACATTCATCATCTTCACATTATGCAGGATACTTCATTTATTTTAAAACATTAAACATAATTGTTTGATCATTGACGGGCATTTTTAATTCCCCTTTCTACACATCTATCATTGCTCTTCCTGTAGCTAGGAAAAGTTTCCCAAAATATGATAGGTATCTCCTTATCATCCTTCATATCTAGCATAATGAAATCAACAGGAAAGATAAACCGATCCAGTTTCATTGAAATATCTTATATAACTCCATTAGGATATGTAATTGAATGATCTGCAAACTGCAGAGTTACAATAGCAGGGGATATTTCTCCCAATCCCAATCTTTTAAATATTAATAATGACATAAGGTTAATACTTGCATCTAAATTAGGGCTGTCAAAAAAGCTCGTTGTTCGCGAACAATTCGTGTTCGGTTCGTCAATGAGTTTGTGTTCGATTTGTTCGATAAGTAGACGAGACGAACATGAACAATTTTTTTTCGTTCGGTTAGTTAAATGAATCAAACACGAACAGTGATGCGTTCGTTCGTGTTTGAATCGTTATTGTTCGAAATATAAAATAATTTAAAATAATTATATATAAAAANTGATATATATATTATATATTTATATAATATAAGTTGAATAATTAATTTATATATATTAATATTAGGGATGTCAAACTGGCTTGTTGTTCGCGAACAGCTCGTGTTCGACTCGTGTTCAGCTCGTTCGTTAAGAAACGAACACGAACAGTGACTTCACGAACAATTTCAAACACGAGCTTATTTCAAACAAACTAAATTTCAAACAAACCAAACACGAACACAAGCTCTGTTCGTTCGTGTTCGGTTCGTTTACACCCCTAATCTAAATCACATAAAGCTTCACATAAAATCTATCTCTTATTACACATGGAATCGTGAAGCTACCAGGATCTTTAAGCTTTTCAGGAAACTTTTTCTAAATTATAGCATTGCACTCCTCACTAAGTGCAATAGTCTCATTATCTCGAACCTCCTTTTTCATGTTAAAAATTTCCTTCATAAACTTCACATAACTTAGCATTTCTTCTAAGGCTTCAGCAAATGGAATATTAATCATAAGCTTTTTAAGGATTTCCAGAAATTTTTAAAATTATTTATCCAACTTTTTTTATGAAGACTTTGAGGAAATGGAGGTGGTGTTTTTTTTAAGTTAATTTTAAGTGGAGAAATAGGACTTTCTATACCTTTCGCAGTGTCCTTTTCAGGCTCTTCAATTTCTTCTCTCTCTGCTTCAATCTCTTTTTGAACTCTATCTTCCAAATCTCTTCTACTTTTAATTTGAACGGCTTTTACTTACTCTTTCTTTTGGTCCTTTGGATTTACTTCTATATTACTAGGAAGCATTCCTTGGGATCTCTACTTAACAAATTTGCTATTTGTCCCAATTGATTCTCAATATTTCTAATTGTAGCTCATTGACTTTGTAACTTATTTCCCATTTGTAACACCACTTCTTCTATAGACAACTTTTTCTCCTTGAATTTTGGATTACTATTAAAATTTGAATGATAAGTAGGTCTATAATTATTATGCCCTTGATTGTTCCAGTTTCCCAATGGGTTTACTTGGTCATTCCCCCATTGCTGATTATTACCACCCAAAGTATTATTCCAGTTAGTGTTAGGGTGGTTCTTCCAACCTGGATTATAATAGTTTGAATATGAGTTATTCAGCTTGTTATTTATAGCATGCAAAGTTTCTAATGATTCTTGCTAATCTATCATTTGGTTTAATGAATTCTCTTCAATCATTGAAATTGGTTGAGAATAATTCATTCTAAACTGATCTAACTTCTTGAAATTATAGCAATTTGATTTGTTAACATTGCAAAAGAATTAGATTCCTTTATATTGGCTACTTTATTAGGATTTACCCTCACAAAAGGCCATTGAAAATTGTTAGTAGCCATCTCTTCAATTAAAGCAAAAGCATCATGAAATGGTTTTGACATCAATGAACCACCAGGAGTGGCATCGATAATAGATCTAAGAGATTTAGCTAATCCATTGTAAAAGGTTTGAATTATTAACCAATCTGGTATAACATGGTGTGGAGACTTTCTTAGTAGTTCTTTAGATCGTTTCCATGCTTCATAAATAGATTCCCCTTCAAACTGATAAAAAGATATAATATCATTTTGAAACTTCATAGTTTTTTATGGTAAAAAATATTTACCAAGGAATTTTTGTGTTAAATCACCCCAAGTTCTGATAGATCCAGGTGCTAACAAATTTAACCATATCTTAGCTTTATCCCTTAGTGAGAAAGGAAAATTTTAAGTCTTATAGCATCATCTGAAACATCATCATATTAAATATAACACATAATTCTAGAAAATTGGCAAGATGTAAATTCGGGTTTGGGTCTTCTATTGGCACTCCGTCAAACTGATTATTTGATACCATTTGGAAAATAACAGGTTTAAGTTCAAATGAATTAGCCACTACAGCAGGTTTATAAACACTACAATGAAGTTCATGTACTATACGGTTTGCATAATCTCTAAAAAGTCTAAACTCAAGATTAATTTCAACATTGTGATTATTTTGGTTTGTCATTTCATGAAATTTTTTATCTTTTTATGTATTTTTTATTTTTTGATTTTTCTAATAGTTCTTTCTAATTCAGAGTCATGGGAAACTAGTCCTATAGAACCTGAACTACACAAATGTTACAATAAAACAACATAAAATAAAATCACACAAACAAGAACTTTTATAAAAACAACACTATGATATTCCTATAATAAATCTAAAAGTTTAAATAAGGCTTTCTAAAATTAGAAATTTGCTTTCTAAAAATTTCTTTAAAAAAAATTTATTCTCCCCACCAATGATGCAAAAAACTTGATCCTAATCTTATATGACAATACAATGTATTTGGTTATAATCAAAATTTTTCTTGCTTATATTTCTTACTTTGCAACAACGCCAAAAACTTGACTTCGAAGCAAATAGAAGTACAATTATTATATTTAAATTTGGGATACTGCGACAGTATACATATCGTTATCAAGTAATATATGATTTTTTTTGTTAAGCCTCGAATATTGAACCCACGGGGAGAATTTCAATCTTTAAATAAGTCAGAATAAATTAGATAACATGTTCTACTTTGTAAAATATTCTTACTCAAACTATAGATGCTATAAAAGGAATAAAAGTTTGATTTTTTTGTTAATTTTTTATAATAAAAAATAAAGTAAATAACAAACTAAATTTAACTAGATATTTGTAATATGAAGGCAAAATAAAAAAAAAATATATCTTTTTCCATATCATAAATCAGTAACAAGTATAGGAATTCCGTTGTAAAAGTATTCTAATTGTGTTGAGCCAAATAGAAGCAATAATATTATTTACCCTTACTAGAGATGCTATAAGGAACATTGGCTAATTTATAGTTTGAATAGTCTTGAAGACGGGCTAGGCAGGGAAGATACTAGCTCTCACTCTAGAGTTCCCTCTTCTCTCTCTACCTGGGGGCTAACTTCTCATATAAAAACCTAAAACTATAAACCAAATTGGGGGATTCAGTCTATCACTCTAAAGTCCTCTAACTCTATACCCTTCAAAGTTTATTTCCCTATTTATTTGCACTCAACCATATGAATTACATTCTCAGCCATACAATCTCATATTATTCTTACATTAGTTGACTGAGACAAAACCATCGTGGATCTTACATGTTCTTACAAAAACCATTAACATCTTAATTGGCCAAATCAAGAAGTAAATGAAGTACAAGTTTTAAATCCTCACAACTTATTCCAACATTAAAGATTAATACTTCACACAACATCCATCAAACACTTAATCACTTATCATTTTAAGGAAAAAGATAAATAAAACTACTCAGAATTCATGGAGAAAACCCAAACACACTTAAGTTTGAAAGTAGAAATCATATAAATAAACAAGAAGTTTAAATTAAAACCAAATGTAGTCATAAAGATAAAAACTTATCTCAAATTCTCTCCACAAAAAATGTAGTCATAAAGATAAAAACTTATCTCAAATTCTCTCCACCAAACTCTTGAATTTTCTTTGAATCTCTTCTCTTCCTTTTTGTTTCAATACTCTTTACTCATACACTACAACTTCTCTCTTCTTCTCTCTAAAATGTATCCTAATTAATCTATGAGAAAGGCATTAGTGGCTTTTGAAGTGGCTAAAGAGTGTTCTTCAATCCAATCCAATCCAAGTCTTCTTTTATAATTTTCCAAAAGGTTCTTTGGTGTCTCTACAAAATTTGTCCACATTCAATGAATCTTCCAAGAGTTATGTCCTTTAAAAAGTCAATTGAATGTATTTTCTTGTCCATTAACCATATCCTATGTTTTCACCAAGAGTTGCTTCAAACGCCTCTTTAAAAATTCATCCAAATTCATTGAATTTTTAAGTAAATACCTCTGTTGCTTAAGCGCGAGGTATGTGGCGCTTAGGCGCAACCTTCTCGATTTTCCTGTCACTTAAGCTCCAGTTCTGGGCACTTAGGCACCACCATTTTTTTTGCACACCTTTTTCATTTTTCCTTCAAATTATATCCTTTTTCACTGCTTTCACCATTTTTCATCTATTTGATTGTACTTGAAAGAAAAACACACAAATACCTTTCATTAAAGCGCAATATCCTAAAAAATAGGTATAAAAAATGTTTGACAAGGCATCTGAGGAGCTTCATCATATGTTCTTAAAAAGGAAAACTCTCCATTATTTCGTATAATGAGATAGCTACAAATCTTTTTTTAATTTCACAACTCTTCATGATTTTTTCAAAGCGAGCTAGCTACAAAACATTTCTCACATTGCAAAATCCAAATATCCCCACCCCTCCAAGGATGGTTGGGGAAAGCCAAAGCAGGGATTCCAACCCACTAAGATTTAGGTATAGGGTTCACAAAGAGAGATTGCTTGGCTCCACAAAGGATTTGGCCACGTACTGGATTTCTAAACAAAGGTTTACTATTTGAAATCAATAGACAATCCAATTGAGTGTGACCACATTGACTAGTTTTGGCTAGCCAACTTGGTTTGTTTGTGTGACCAGACCAACAACTCTTAGCCTTAACAAATCCTAGGGCAAGCTAAAAAAAGAAGAACACAATGGTTGAGGAGTGATGGCCAAATTTTTCTTTAAAGATATATTTTTAATTTAATATGTGTATATGTAATTTTTTTTCTAAAAAAGTTGTAATTTAATTTTTGAAAAGCGAGATTGGATAGATCTCATATGTTAGATAATCTGGATAATTGAGCAGAAAACTGTAAATGACACACCATCTCAAAAGTTAAGTATATTGCTTGTTATTAAGCTCATGTATTTAAATTAAAAGTCAATGACATCGATTTAGTTTGTGAAATTTATGATCGACAATTCCCTTATCATGTATAAAGAATAGAAATGGTTTAAAATATTTGGGTTTACTAATTCTTCTATAGAGACAAGCCCATATAGTTAATTAAATCTTAGACAACTGAAGTTGCCCAAGGAAAACTCTCAATTAAGAATAGGGGTTTTGTCTTCAAAAATTCAAAGTATAGCTTTGATGATTCTTTTTGGGAAAATCAACTGAGAAGAGCTCAAGTAAGAACAATTATTTTGGAGGCTAAAGGAGTGAGACGTAGGAGATTTCACAGACTTTATGGGGAACCTCCATGACGTCCCGAAATATCCCAAAGTGGGGCTTTGCATTTTTTAAAGTGATGTTATTTGATTTTTAATCCTATAATTTTATTAAAATTTAGAACTTAAATTTGTATGACATACAATCGTGAGAACAACCTAAGAAGATAGAAGGATTTATGTCGTATCAAATGAGTGTTCTATGAATCATAAAAGAGTTAGAACTTATACTGCACAACATGATTATGCAAAAGCCCAAAGATAGTATGTGGATTTATGTTGTGCCAAATGAATAACCTTGAAGTCCTAAAGAGAGTTACGACTTATACTGCAGAACATGATTGTGCAGAAGCCTAAAAGATAGAGTGAGGATGTACATCATGCTAGTTGATCTACCTCAATGACCTAAAGGGGTATGCTATTTAAGTCTAAGGAAAGTTTAGTTGAGGATCATCCTCAGCTTCATGTTTTACATTGATCATCATTTGATGGTGTCTGTCATTAGCTTACAACATCATTCTTTGTCTTGTGAATAGATCTTTTCGAGTTCTTCATTGTAGTGCTTTGGTTTTATCAAGAGTACTTGAGTAGATTTGGTTAATATTATTATTGTGTCATATTATTATTTTTTATTATTTATATTGTGGAGTCACTGAGTTTTACTATAGGGTTCCTTCTAAACTAGTGGCCTACTGCTCTCTATCCTATGAGCCCTTTACAAGTATAGTAAGTAGTATAATAGTAATGTTTCATGCATAAACAAGATAATGCAGTAAAACATAAAGTGTTAGTGTGTACCTGCTGCCTATGATCAAGTTGCAATTGTCACAAGCATCAAATATCTTTAAATATAAGTACGAGATATGTAGACATGTATACTTGTATAAACTTAAGTGGAAAACATATATGAAAGATCTGAACCAGACATAAGTATCTTAAGTTAGGGATGGGCTCAGATTTATAATTCCAGAAGGATTTCATAGGCAACTATTGACAATCCATGTGTATAAAGTCCGACATTGACTATAAATTATTAGCACAATGATCAAAGGAGGGCTTAGTCAAGGTAACCAACATGTGGAAATTTAGAAGGTAAGACCAAAAATTCATAGTTTGTCATGCATATGAGTAAGGTAGATTTCCACTTAACGAAAAAAAATATTTGTTCCATAAGAAATGTATTTATTTTGTCATTATATTTTATATTTTATAAATCCAACTGTCCACAAGTCAATTGCTTCATAGGGCCAGAACCACTGACAATCTCAAAAAATAAGGCTTATCTCTTCTTAAATGTCGGTGAATATTCGTGTCAATCCTGTACTCTCATAAGGTCCTCTGGTCAAGAGATACAATACTATTTTGTCATCCCAAATTTATTATTAGACGCCTTTTTCATCACCGCCCATACCAAAAACACGTCCAACTGATATGACAATCAGATGATCCATATAAATTGCCACGGTCCAAATATCTCCAATTAGCAAAGTAAGTTTAGGCATAAATTTCAAAGCCCAAACACTTGAGCATTGGATGTTACTATAGGTTAAGCTGTTGGGGGATAACTCTCATTAATGTGTGTTAATTTGAAGGGACCTGAATCATATCTTGATGGGTCTTTATGCTTTGAGGATGATTTTCCTCAACAAAACATAATAATCCTAGCTGACCTATGGAATATCAAAAATCTTGTAAAAACATTCAAACAATGACTCTAAACAACTTTAGAATCTCATGAGCTATTTCAATCACTTTTATTTTTAAATTCCACTTTTAGTTTTTTTTGACCTCTCTAAGTTCAATAAACTCACCAAACCTTACTTCATATTTTTCTAACATATATTTTATTTCGTATAATTATTTAAGTCAATAATTTTTAGAAGTATAAGAAAATACATTTGGGTATTCAAAATACAATTTGTGTCTTTAAAAATTTTATGAGGGCATCGTAAGGTCACTATCTTCAATTAAAGGGAATTTTCTGGCATTTTCAATTAGTTTATATTTTTAAAGTCTTTCATTATTTTTTATGGAAAAATAACTAAGAAAATGCATAAATTGCATTTTTATTTTTCATAGGTGCCTTTGAATTTGTTTAAACTTCCCAATCTTATCTCATATTTTACTAGATTATATTCATTTTTTATAATTATTCTGAGTAAGCAAAGGTAATTACCATGGGAAATTAGGGTTTTTAGGGTTAGACGTACTCTCTAACCTTGGAAAAATCAGAGAACAACTTGAATCACATGGGGAATAATTCCTAAAAAATTTCATTACAAGATGGTTAATAATTATTTATTTATGATTTAAATAAAGTTTAGGGTATTTTATTAATTAAAAATCAAAGATTAAACAAATGTCTTCCATTTTTAGTTCATTAAATTTCCCTCTATGCACTAAGCATAGGGGTATTTTTATTATATTTTTTAGATTTTTTACACCAAGATATGTTTTTTTTTAAATTTTTGTATTTAATTAAATCAAGAAATCCCATATTTTCTAACTTAACCACGTCGGTGCCAACTCAACTTAGATGGCTCTGAAATACCATGTGTTGTTCCTTCTTTTACTACGCTTTATACCTCAGCCATAATTTGTGCCCGCAGTTTGGGGCCTTGTATTAGTCTGATCTGTCATCCACAATGACCTAAGTTATCCGTTTCAAATACACAGGAATGGATGGCATCAAATCATCATTCCAATTGAACTCTAACTTGGGAACCTCCACATTCTTGAGTTAAGATCTCTCTTGATACTTAACTAAATTAAGTTTGGTATATTACTATCGTTTCGTCTAAGTGATACAAACCTATCTATGCAGCTAAATGAACATGGATTGTTCATATCTTTCACAAAAGACCAAATATTGGAAAAATTAGGGATTTTGAGCTACACCTTTATCTAAAAGGTGAGGCATCAATTGGATTGGTTGAGAAGCTTCACCTTGATCCCACAAACCTCCTCTAAGCTTCATTTTTCTCTATGGTTGGCTATAGGTATGCATTAGACCAAAAGGTAGATTGGGTTTGGCCTAGTGACCCAACCCGCCATTACGCAGATATTTATGCTCCTTAATATGTCAAAAAATTGACCCAAATTATATTTAGTGGTTAGTGAGAGACAAATGTAAAATGATTAAAGAAATACTTTTCTCACTAGGGGTGCTACACAAGTATACATATCAATTCAAGTAATATAGAATTTTCTTTGAAAACCCCAGTATCGAACCCACGAGGAAGCCAACAACAGGTAAAAAGTAAAATGAAATACAGGACTTTTGAATTTAAGAAAACTTCACTTAAGATTGCAATAACCATCTAAAGATGAAAACTAAGTCCACTAAATTCTACAATATGCAAATAAAAGTAAATGTAATGACTTAGACAATATATATAAAGAAACCTTCTCCTTGCTAGTAATTCATCATTAGTAAAAGATTTCAAAATTTGTTTAGAAACTTAAATGTGGTATTGTGACAAATAGGAGCATGCCTATTTCTTCACTTTCTTTTGAATTGTGTAAAGAACATTGGCTAATCTAAAGTGGGTGTTGGTTAGGTTTTAGTCTCTCAATCCTAGATTACCCACTGTACCCTCTCTATAGGACCTACAAGTGACCCTTAGTTCCAATCTCTAAATCAAATTGATAGAAGAATCTAGCCTATCACTCTAGAAACATCAATCTACGCCCAATCAGGCTTATCTCCCTCTTTATTTGCATCCCCTTTAGACAATCGCGACTACTCTTTCCAAGCTAGAATGTGATACTTACAAGTCAAGCAATCTTAGAGCTTTTGGGGTTTATAAGTTCCTTAACAGGTTTTAACAATACAAATGGCTTGTTTGTAGAGTATAGAACGATCGGTAAAAATATCATCGCAATTTTTAGGAATAAAAGAAGTTCTAAACAAAATAAAAAATCACTTACTTACTTCATATTGCAAGGATAAAGAAAAGAAAACTACTCACGAAGCATGGGGATAACAAACTGAAACTTATTTATAAAACTCCAATCCAAAGTACAAAACTTAAGGACAAAGATACAAATACTTATCTGAAATGTTCCCCTAAGCACTCCTTTGAAGTTTTCTGACTTTTCTGACTTTCATAGCACTTATAAGACTCAAAATATTTAGAAATAACCAAGACTCACAAAGAAAACTTCTCATACACTTAACACACTCTCACACTAAGAGACTCTCTAAATATAACCCCCTATCCCTTTAGAATTAATCCATATTTATAGAGCTTCAAAAATTACCAAGGATTGCTTCAGACATATCTTTAAAATTCAGCCTCATTCAATGAATCTTCTAAAAAGTAACCGTGGCTCGTAGACGCCCAAACTTAGTGCCTAGGCACTAGATAAGTTCTGCAACTATCATCTAGGTGCCACCAGTTCAGCTGGTTTGGTACCTTTTTTCTATTTAACTCATTTTAGCTCCTTTTTGATGTATTATTACTCATTTTTACTCTTAAACTCTTTTAGTTGCACCTGCAACCAAAAACATAAAATACCCTTCTTCAAAGCATAATATCCTTAAAAATTGAGCATAAAATATGCATACAAAATAAGTAATTTTAACATAGATCAATTCACCCAAACTTAAACATTATGTCTTCTAGTAACCATTCTTACTTTGTGTAAAAAGTATAACTTATGGAGGAGAGTTTTACTTGAATATTTCTATAGTTTTTGTTTTATAAATGCAATACTGAAACTTTAGATTGATGTTTAATAACATGTATTAAAACTAGAATGTAAGAATATTCAGTAATCAAGTTTAAGAATTATGATTTCCTATTTATTTCAAGAATAATTGTCATTTGTCATATTAGAGAGACTTAGAAAAATTACATGAAAAAGAATATCAAGAAAACTTTATTAGTAAAAATATTAATACTTCATAATAAGTTTAGAAATGTAATTAAGTCCTTTTCCTTAAGATGATTTAATTGAAGCCAATTTTTTATTAGGCATCTCTTCAAGCTTCTCCTCACATTATTATTGTTATTATTATTTTCAGGAACATTTTCAAACTTTTCTTTTTCTTTTCATGTGAGTATTACTATACTTGGATAGCTTTTAATGATTTCGAACTCCACCGCCTTTTTCTTAAAGTTAAAGCCTTTTCAAATTTCCTTACTTGATAAATGTGTAGTAAACTTGAAAATATTTTTCATAAAATCTCAATTCTTTCTTTTAAAATAAAAATTCAAGATCTTTAACATTCCCAATTATACAATTTTCTTTATTTTAAATAGGAAAAGCAAAATTATATACTCTTATATTAAATTTGTCAAATCCAGAATTAATCGTATTATTAAAATTTTTTACTTAAGTTTACTAAGTTATTTATAAAAACAAAAATATAGTTATCCCAAGTTAACTCCACATACCAAAAGTTATATTAAAATAATTTTTGAAAATATATTTTACTTAAGACAATTAAGGTTTACTTTTAAAAATTTTCTCCCTTCCCCCAAACTTAAACTTTAATTTAGTTTAAGACAATTAAGTTTATAGTAAGCATGAAGAAAGAAAAAATTCAAACTTTTAAATAGGAGAACAATGCAGGTACAATTGATAAAAATAAGTGCAGAGTAGTGGACAATTTAAATTAAAAATAGATATATCATGAAAATTTGCAATGTAAAAGAGCTACTCTAACACATATCTAGTTTTGAGCAAAAGTGTAACAAAAGTGGCAGTGAAAATAAAACTATAGAGCAAAAAAACATACATAAATAGTCTAACATAAGATAGATCTAGAAATCATAACTACTACAGAATAGGAAACAAATCTAATCTTCTTCTTCTTCCTCATCATCATCATCAAAATCAAAGGGAATATCTTCACCCATAGATCTGCGATTCTCAAATGGTGTAAATCAAGGACATGTAGGAATTCAATTGTATGGTCTCCCTTCAATAAATTTCACCATTGCCTCATCATAATATGCATTCACTCTTCCTTCTAACAAAATTTGTCATATGATAAAACTTGTTGTCCATATCTTCCATACGACACTTTATCAAGAACATATCATTCTAGCGTTCCAAATGTCTTTCACTTAAGGCTCAGAAGTAGTGGAAGTAGAAGGTCTAGAAGTAGAAGGCATAAAAGTAGAGGTAGAAGGGGCACCTTGAACTATATCTCTAGGTTGTCCATATATATCAACATTAGCCTTCCCAATTGGCTTGAGTGGCTTCAAATGCTCTTCCCAATGTTCAAACTTAACTCCAAAGTCTTTACAAAGACTAAATATCAAAGATGGAAATCCAAAACCTGAAGTCGAACTAGCTCTCGTAAAAGAACTAATAGCATCATAAATAAGAGCAACCACATCTATAGGTTTTTTTTTCGTTAATGCAGTAATTTAAAATATCTCTTTCTCTAGTCACTTCACTTAAATGATTTGAAGGAATGAGGCTGGTAGAAATAAAATAATTTCATACCTTTGAAGTGGCATTGAGCTTGGAAGAAGAAAAAATTACCTTTCGGTCATTTTGGATCTTCCAAGCTCCATGGCCATTAGTCAAATATGCCACGATCTGATCCAACTCTGTCTCGAATGGAAAGAATTGTGAATAGAAAAAATCAATCTTAGGTGGCAGACCATGTTACACATTGATCATCTTAGTAGTAAACTCTACTCCTCTTCCTCGAACAAACACTTCGTCATCTTCTGCTTCAGGTAAATTTGCATAGAATTCTCTAACCACGGTGATGATGACAACAACAGTAAAGTAACAAAACTTCTCCCATTGATGTGCCACAAAAATATTCTCTAATGCTCTTCCAGGTCAATAAAAACTTTGCTCCGCAATAAAGTTTCTTGAAGAAGCAAATTCATTGTAAAAAATTTGTGAATTTACATTAACAAATTTGGCATCGTTATAGGTCTCTTTTCCTCTTCCTCTCTTTGTCTTAAAAACCATCTAAAATAAATTTGAAGAAAAATTCCAAAAAAATTCAAAATCCTGAAAATAGGCTTCCTATAAGCTTTTTCAAGCTAACAAAGCTTAGATCCAAGGATTTTCAACACTAAATCAAATATTTTTTTGCATATTTTTGGTTTCTACTCAATGTATGAAAAATCTATGGTGAAATTGCAAAATAACTATGCCAAAATGTAGATCTAACCTTGAGAAGATGAAACTCAGTGTTTTTGAGCCAAAAAACCTGAAGATTTGAGCTCTAAGAAGCTTAGGCCTGGTATTCACAAAAAAAATAGGAGAAAGAAGAAGATTAGGCATTAAAAATGGCGTGGGTTTAGTTTAATAGAAAAAAAATTTGGGTTTTCGTTGGTTCAGGTGAACGAAACGTAGACGCGGTTTTTGCCGCATAGGCGATATGCTGTGCGGATTGTCTGGCGCCTAGGCACCAGACCCAAAATTTTTCTTTCCTTAGGTTTTAAGTGTAACACAGCAAGACTAAACCTTTTAAACCAAAATTTCTCATTAATTTAACATCACACCTCATGTTTATTATGTCCCCAACATCTTCTATTTTCTAATATTCAATTCAAAATCAACATTCTAACAAGGGAGTTTACACAAACATAACTTTCATTAATAACATTCAAATAACAGTACAATATCACACACAAACACAATTTTAAGCAAATCAACACAAGTAAACTAAAACACAATAGTAGCACACATAACACATCATTTACTAAAGAAAACAAACATGAAGCAAAAGCACACGAATCCTATTTTAATGATCAATCCTTGCTGATCTCAATCTTGTCACCCTTCTCACATGCCAAATATCTTCCATTAAATGTGTAGATGACAAGGGCGTGAGGAAATTCCATAGCCTCCTTTTCATAAATCCATTTTTCCTTGTTATACATGGATACCTGAGCATCTTGATAACTAGCCAAGTGATTAGATTGAAGTTTCATCTGCCACTTCCAGTTCTCCTACTTGTGATACATCTCATGCAACTTGTCGTATAGATTGGAAAGCTCCTCAATCTTCTCAAACTTGCTTATCACCTTCTCCAAACTCAGTGCTAAGAATCCATTGAAATAATTTTGGGCATCATTATGCACAAACCTATTTCCATCTCTATTCTCTCTATTCTCCATGGAAGCTTGTAAGATCCCCAAACCTTTCTAAACTCTCTACTTTTGTCAAAGTTTTAAAGGAATGAAGATTAGGGACAAAGGCTAAGCAGTTTTATAGAGAAGACATGGACAAAAACTACTTTGGGGCGGTTTTACCACGTCCAGAAATTGTGGCACCAAGGCTCCAGTTTCTAGTGCCTAGGCGCTAGCATCACAGGACTTTGGTGCTTAGGCATTAACTATTGGTGCCTAGGCGCCAGTATCAAAGTGAAAATTGATTCTCCTATCGTCAAATTTCTTCAATTTCCAATCATGTTAATACCTTAAATAGTGTTAAAATAATGCTATAAAAGTAAAGGATAGTCACAATACTACAAAATAGCAAATATAAATCAAATCTCACCAATAGCTATGGGCTGCCTCCCACAAAGCACTTGGTTTAACATCGTCAGCCCAATGTATCCAAATGTTTTACTTGGATAGGCCCAACATGAAAGCCTCTTTATAATAGGGCTTGTTTTCTCCTAGGTAAGGCTTCAACCTATGTCCATTTACTTTGGTTATATGTCCAGTATTTGGACCTTTAATCTCTACAGCCCCATAAGAATAAACTTTTGCAACAATAAATGGCCTCATCCACCTAGACTTAAGTTTTCCAGGAAATAATTTTAATCGTGTATTGTACAATAAAACTTCCTGTCCAGGCTAAAAATTATTTTTTAAATCTTTTGATCAAGCCAAATTTTCATCTTTTCTTTATAAATTCAAGCATTTTCATAAGATTCATTCCTAATTTCCTTGAGCTCATTCAATTGCAATAATCATTTTTTTCTAACATCCTTTAAATTATAATTAAATTCTTTATTACCCAATAAGATTTATTCTCTAACTCAACTGTTAAATGACAAGCTTTTCCAAATATGAGCATTTATGGAGACATTTCTTTAAAAGTTTTATAAGCAGTCCTATGGCTATAAACCCATAATGCAGAATCAAGTCTATCAGACCAATCAGTTCTTTTAGGATTCACAGTTTTCCCCAAAATTCTTTTGATTTAACGATTCAATACTTCTATTAATCAACTAGTCTAAGGGTGATAAGCTGTAGCAATCCTATGTTTAATTCCATATTTTCTAAGTAATGTGTCCATTCTAAAATTCTTAAGTGACTTCCCCCATCAGTAATGATCATGCTTGGTATTCCAAATCTAGTAAAAATATTTTTGTTTAAAAAATTTGCAACACTCAGAGCATCACAATGAGGTAAGGCTATTTCTTCAATCAATTTAGACACATATTCCATAGCTAATAAGATATAAACCTTTCCTAAAGATGGGACAAATGGTCAAATAAAATCCAAACCCCACACATCAAAAATATCGACTTCTAAAGTAGAATTTAGGGGCATTTCATCTCTTTTATAAATATTGCATACTCTCTGACATCGATCACAAGTTTTCACATAATTATTAACATCCTTAAACAATGTAGGCTGATAAAATCTAGAGTGTAAAATTTTAAATGCAGTTTTATCTATTCCAAAGTGTCTCCCAAATTAAGATTTATGACATTTTTACATAATTTCAAGGGCTTCATTAATTGGTACCCATCTTTGAATGACTGAATCACAACATTTCTTATATAAATAAGGGTCATCCTAAAAGTAAAACCTTGCATCATACATAAATTTCCTTTTCTGGTGGCTTGTTAGTCCTTATGGTAGAATATTACTAAATAAGAAGTTAACTATATCAGCATACTACGGTATATGCTACTCAACAACTACATAAAGTTATTCATCAGGAAAATTCTCATTGAGGTTATCCTCATTGTTCTTTTTTTTCTAAGTTCAAGTCTTGACAGATGATCAACAATATTATTGTCAGCTCCTTTTCTATCCACTATCTTAAAATTATATTATTGCAAAAGAAGGACCCATCTGATTAATCTTGGTTTAGCATCCTTTTTTGATATATGATATTTAATATCGGAATGATAAATATGTATAATACATTTAGCTCCGAGTAAATATGACCTAAATTTGTTGAAAGCATATATTATTGTGAACAGCTCTTTTTCACTTGTTGTGTAATTAATTTGAGTTTTATTAAGAGTTTTGTTGGAATAATAAATAACTTTAAAATCCTTATCATATTTTTGTGCTAAAACAGCTCCAATAGCATAATTACTAGCATCATACATTAATTTAAACATTTTTCTCAGTTAGGGGAAAAAATGATAGGTGCAGTAATTAACTTTTTATTTAATAAGTTGAAAGCTTTAAGACAACCATCATTAAAATAAAACTTAGTATCTTTTTCTAAAAGATGGCAAAGAGGCTTAGCTATTCTAGAAAAGTTTTTAATATACTTTCTATAAAATCCAGCATGTCCTAGAAAACATCTTATAGTAGTTACTGAATTAGGAGATTGTAATTTAGCTATAATTTGAATTTTTCCTTCATCCACTTCCATACCATTTTTAGAAATTTTATGTCCAAATACAATCCCTCATGTGACTATAAGATGACTTTTTTTCTAATTTAGAACTAAATTCATTTCTTCACTTCATTTTAGAACCTTTGCTAAATGATCTAAGCATGAATCAAAAGAGGTTTAAAAAATAGAGAAATCATTCATAAACACTTCAATTCCTTTCTCAATTAAGTCATAGAAAATAGACATCATACACCTTTAAAAAGTTGCAGATGCATTACATAAACCAAAGGACATTTTTCTAAAAGAAAAAGTCCCATATGGACTTATAAATGTAGTCTTTTCTTCATTTTTTGGAGCAGTATTTAATGGTAACCAAAACATCCATCCAAAAAGAAAAATTCTTAATATCTTGGTAGTCTATCCAACAATTGGTCCAAGAAAGGTAAAGGAAAGTGATCCTTCCTATTGGCACCATTTAATTTTTGATAGTTAATAAAATTCATCATCCAGTGAATTGTCTTATTGGAATTAATTAGTTCTTTTCATTTATGATAATAGTCACTTATCATTTTTTAGGAATGCAATGAATAGGACTAACCCATGCACTATTTGAAATTGGATAAATAATCCCAGCATCCAAGCACTTTAAATATTCTTTTTTTTATCACTTCTTTCATCATAGGATTTAATCTTCTTTGAGGACCATCCCTAGGTTTACAGTCATCTTCCATTAAAATTGTGTACATACATATTGAAGGACTGATTTGTTTAATCTCTGCTAATGTCCAAACAAAAGCTTTTTTATAATTTTGTAATGTCTCCAATAATTTTTCTTCCTAATCTTTAGTTAACTCTAAGGATATTATAATGGGTAAAGTAGATGAATTTTCTAAAAATACATACTTTTCATATCAAGTTTAAGAGGTTTTTCAATTGAAGGAATTAAAGATTTACTATTTTCAGTAGTATCCAAAATCTCAAAGTTTTTCTGAACATAATTAGTATCCTCAGCATTTATCTTTGATGATTTTTTTTAAAAATCACTTTCAGTTTAAATATCAATTCCTTTTTGTATCTAATATCACTTCATTTTTTTCTTCAGAAATGACTTTACATTTTTTTTTTATAATGTTTAGCAATAATATAATCCAAAATATCCTTCCTATAACATTTTTCTTTGATAAGATACCTCATTGACTTTAGAACATTGAGTGTTACTTCCTGTTCATTAACACTCATGTTTAAATCTCCTTTATACACATTAATCATAGCACGTCCGATAGCAAGAAATTGACTCCACAAAATAATAGGAATTTCCTTATCTTCTTCAATGTCTAGCACAATGAAATCCACATGGAAGATAAATTTATCCACCTTAACAAGTACATCTTCTATAACCCCTTCAGGATAAGTAATGGAAACCTATGACAGATGAAGTTCACTTAAGTATTCAAAATAAATTTGGCAAAACTAGCAAATTAACGTTGTTCAACTTAGGAGTGGAAAGGAATTAAAAGTTGAAAGTAAAAAAGAAATTCAAGTTGAGAGAGTGATTGAAGAACCTAAAGAAACTATTTCTAAAGACTCAGAACAATCTGTCTCTCCAACTAAAAATGATTTAGAAAGACCTCCACCTCTTTTTCCTCAAAGGCTGAGACAACAAATAATTGATCAACAATTTTCAAAAAATTTTAAGAAATTTAAGAAGCTTATAGCAGGGATTTCAATACTTAAGTGAACTTCATCTATCACAGGGTTAACATAGTACCTTGAAGGTCTTTGTAACTTTTGATGTTCATTTTCAATAGTAAAAGTTTCAATGTTACTTTATGATGTGTTTGTCATTTCCTGAAAATTGTGAAGTTCTCTTTGCTTTTGAATTCTTCTTGTGGTTCTTTCTAATTCAGAATTTAGTGTACTAAACAATTAGATCCTGAACTTCACATACAAAAAGTAAAATTTAGAAAATAAAATACTCAAGCAATAAAATAAATTTAAAATCTATTTTTTTCTTTTTTCAGTTTTTACAATTTTTTTTTGTAGTTTTTTAATTTTTGTAATTTTTGAAAATTTCAAATAAGTAAAAACTAAAATTTATAGCAATCAAAAATAAGGTTTTAAAAATAATTCTTAATTAAGATATCTCTTTTAAAGTTCCATTATTCCGTCGTGTCCCCTACAATGGCGCCAAAAACATGACCTGACCTGCAATTACGTAGATATTTATGCTCCATAATATGCTAAAAACTTGACCCAAATTATATTTAGCGACTAGTGAGATTCAAATGTAAAATGATTACAAAAATAGTTTTCTAACTAGGGGTGCTACACAAGTATAAGTATTGTTCTAAGTAATATAGAGTTTTCTTTAAAAACCTCAGTATTGATCTCATGAGGAAGCCGACAAAAGATAAACAATAAAATGAAATACAAGAATTTTGACTTTAAGAAAACTTCACTTCAGATTGCAATAATTATCTATAGATGACATTAAGTTTACTAAATTCTACAATAAGCAAGTAAAAGTAAATGTAATGACTTAGACAATATTAATAAAAAGACTTTCTCTTTGCCAAAAAATCATGATTAGTAAAGGATTTCAAAATTTGTTTAGAAACTTAAATGTGGTATTGTGACAAATAGGAGCATACTTATTTCTTTACTTTTTTTCAAATTCTGCAAAGAACATTGACAAATCTAAAGTTGGTGTCGGCATGTATAGTAATGCTAGGTATGTTCTAGTCTCTCACTCCTAGATTACCCACTGTGCCCTCTCTATATGACCTACCAGTGACCGTTAGTTCCAATCTCTAGACCAAATTGATAAAAGAATCTAGTATTTCACTCTAGAAACATCAATTCTATATTCAACAAAGCTTATATCACTATTAATTTTCACCCCCCTTTAGAAGATTGTGACTGCTCGTTCCATGGTAGAATGTGATACTTACAAGTCAAGAAATCTTATCCCTTTTGGGTCTATAAGTTCCTCAACTGGTTTTAACAATACAAGTGGCCAGTTTGTAAAGTAATTGAAGGATCAATAAAAATATCATCAAAATTTTTAGGAATAAAAGAAGTTATAAAAGAAATAAAAAATCACTTACTTTATAACTTCATATTGCAAGGAGATAGAAAAGAAAACTACTTATGAAGCATGGGGAAGAAAAAACAAAACAAATTTATAAAACTCCAATCCAAAGTATAAAACTTTAAAAAAAAGATACAAATACTTATATGGAAAGTCCCCTAAGCACACTTTTGAAGTTTGTTGACTTCTCTGACTCTAACAACACTTACAGGACTCACAAACTCCAAAAATAACAGACTCACAAAGAAAACTTCTCACACACTTAACACACTCTCACACTAAGAGACTCTCTAAATCCGATCCCCTAGCCCTTTGGAATTAATCCATAATTGTAGAGCTTCAAAAATGATCAAGGGTTGCTTCAATCATCTCTTCAAAATTTGGCCTCATTCAATGAATCTTCTAGAAAGTAACAGTGGTGCTTAGGCGCCAGCCAAGTTCTGCATCTAGCGCCTAGGCGCCAAATCCTGGTGCCTAGACACCAGTTTAGCTAGTTTGGTAATTTTCTTCTATTGAACCTATTTTTGCTCCTTTTTATTTATTATTGTTCCTTCACTTTTAAATTATTTTTCTTGCACCTGAAAACATACACATAAAAATACCCTTCATTAAAGTATAAAATCCTAAAAAATGGAGCATAAAATGTGCATAAAAAATAGTTAATTTTAAGGTGGATCACCTAGCACTTTGGTAGAGGCTTCAGGAAAGGGGATTTTGATTGAGTAAGTGCTTTTGAAGTGTGGGGAAGCTTTTGGAACAATTAATTTGAAGTATTTTGAATTTTGGTGAGATGGCTGAAAAATTCCTGGTTTTTAATGAGAAAATTAGGGTTTTATGGTCAGCTTGAAGGCTTAGGATTAATGGGGAATGAGCTTTGTATGTGTGTAAAAGTAGGTTGGAATGATTTTGGCTGGGATTCACCAAGGTTTTTACCCTTTTCATATTTGGCCATGGAGGTGATCTATGTATAAGCTTGGCAATGGGAGAGGAACAGAGCTCCAATTGGTTGGTCAAAGGCTCCTTAAGTAGAGAGGAGGCAACGACAATGGTCCAATAGGGGTGTGCCAAATTGGATGAGTTCAATTTTTATTTTTCCCCTTTTTGGGTGGCTCTTGAGTTTGGGCTTGCCTCTTACAGTGGTGGGGTGTTGGAGCTTGGGTGGTTACCACCTGACATTGGGAAGTTAGTGGTGGGGTTTGGTGAAGCCAATTATGTTAAAGCATAGAAAAGTGGGTTGAATTAAAATGGAATGGGTCTTGGGCTACTTTTGGGTCAATCATGAGCTTGAGTCGTACCAATGGCTTGGTTCACTCTCCTTGATGGCTATGGCTAATGGATAGCATGAATAAGTCACAATCATGGGGATTAGGGCTAAGCATGGGTTTATGCGAGTCATGAAAGTGGTTAGGTGCTTTTTGGAAAGTGTGAAAAGTAGGTCATCATTTAGCCATTAATGGTGTGGTGACTCACATGAGGCTTTTACATGGCGTCATGGCTTCCATATAGCTTAGATGAAGCCAAGTGTCTTGCCCATGGCTCATGCATGGTCGACATGGCTTGTATTAAAGGAGGTTGGTGAGAAATCCAAGTGTTGAAAGGGTTTTCATAAATTTCATATTTAGTTGATTAATTTTGAAATTTTCTTGGCTATGCTTTCATCAAATTGATCATGGTGGCTGATCTTTTGTCATGTGGGCTTAGATTTAACAAGATTTAGATGTTGGGCTTAGATTAGTGAGTTTTTAGAGTTTGTCATGAAGGGTTGGCTTTGGACTTAGATTTGGTTTGAAAATTAATTATGATGAGTTTCATGAAGTCTTGAATTCATAATGATGAAATTTAGTAACTTCGGCTTGGTGTATTTTTTTGTCTTAGCATGAGGGTTCAAACTTGGTGAATTTTGGACTTGGGGTGAAATATGATGTGGGTTTGATGTAACTTTGGATTTAGGGCTTAATAAAATTGGATTTAAAATTGAAATTGGGACCTTGATGGATTTTAGTAATTTTACGCAATTGGGTGATTTTTGAATTTCTTAAGTTTGGGTAAATTTGATAATTTTGAAGATTTTGATTAAATTTGGGGTAGTTTTGGGTGGATGTGTGGTGGCTTAGAGTTATGGTGGATTTTGTGGAGGAGTGTATATGAGTGCAAAGTGAATGAGGGTGAATTATGATTGTGATGTTTGTGGTGTGTGAATTGTGTGGAATATATGAATTGTATGTGGTGAATGTGAATTGTAATGGTAGAGTAAAGGCATGAGGATGTGAATGTTCCAAGCCACTAATGGTCTTTTAAAGGTCTCATGGTCTTATAGGAACTGATTTCTTAGTTTTAACATGTTGTTCCTAGTCATCTCAACCTAGATCGGAGGACTTAAGACCACCCATGTGAGACTTTACAAAAGAGTCAAGAAGTGTTTTGAGTTTCTAAGTGAGTTGGGACTCATTACTAATCTTCAAGGATAGTCGAAAGGAAAGTCCTATGGCTAGATCCTACATTCTAGAAGAAAGATTTTGACCTCAATAAAGTGAGGTCAACAAGGAGGTTATATTGTCACAATGGTTACTCCATGTTCAACAAAGTATGGGAAGAAGCTCTCTTCAAGGAAGGAGGAAGCCATTCAAAGCGCTTTTCACTATGAATCCATCACCACCTTCCAATCGTAAAGAGCTCTGTCAAGGCTTTAAACTAAAAGGAGATGAAGGCGAAGGGCTTTACATAAGGAAGGAGGTTCCAACGAGTTGGGGGCACCGCCAACAAGGAGTAGGCAGATGCCCGAGTGGGCTCTCCAAAAGAGCTTAGCCAGCATGGGTACAAGCATGAGAGTAGAGGGCAACATGATGGAAGCAGACCATTAGAGGGGTCGGTGCAACGGCATCGTACAAGGAGGGTCTGATTGCTGGGAGAAGTAGGCTAGCGTCAGGGAGCATGTGGAAGCTTTGATGCATGAGAGCAACGTGCGTGAAGATTGGGTCAAGCTCGAGCCCCTTTAGGGAATCACAGGTTGGGCTCATGCAATTTCCACATGAGAGAGAGTCGGGGGAAAAGGGAGTATTGTCATAGGGAGTGTCAGCGAGATGGTCGCCTACAGGATCATCAAAGGTCGGCGGGAGTGCATGCACTGTGAGGTAGAGAGGGGAGTCAACGTTGTTGGCTAGGGCATCAATTTAGGTCCTTCTCAAGAGAGGTATGAGTATTAATGGGGTTTTTCTTCTTCTTTTTCTTTTTATTTATTATTATTATTTTTTAGTATTTATTATTTAAAACCCTAATTTGTGTGTTGTCGATTCATGCATAAAACCATAGTGAAGTGGGTGCCCTCACTAGGGAAAATCAATGTTTAGGACGTGCTCGTGAGTTTTGTTTCTTTATTAGAGGTCACCTCAACAAATTTGCCAATGGATGAACCAATTTAAGCTAAATTCACGCGTGCGTGGTGAATGAGATATGTTGGCCAAATCAAAGCCTCAAATATTCAAAATGCTAATCAACTTCGCCTAAGTGAAGGTCAAAGTCTAGTGGAGAAACACTGGGAGGCCGGAAATAGATGTTTTGCACTACGAGAATCAACATGTGCATTAAGTAATGTTCTATAGAACTCATGCAAACATCCTACACTTGTGATGTAAAAAATTGATGCCAATTGGGTCAAACATAGACCCACTCTTGGCTTCATCTATAACTTAGAGAATTTTTTTTCTTTAAATATTCAAAAAAAATTAAAAAATTTTGTATGCTCTTAATTAGAAATGAAAATAAGGTTTTTTGGTAAGTCATACCGTTATTTTGGCACTTTACTCTTACGATGTATATTATTTTTTCTTCATATTCTTGTTGAATGATATTATGATGAGCTTAAGGCTGTGATTCTTGATGGGTTGGCATATTTAAGAATGTTTTTGTTTCATTTGTTAAGCTACCACCCAACTCAAGTCATACACTTTACATGTCTCAGATGCTCAATTAGGTCATTGCCTCGGATGGCTTATACTTTATGCTAGACTTATTAGGAAAATTTTCATAGCCTTCATGGGGTAACCATCTAGACTTATTATTGGGGTGCTTCTGATACTAGCTACTGCAGATCTTATCATTAATTGCTAAGGAATCTCACTACCGGGGCTCGACCCTTTTTAAGCTACGGGACATGAGTTTTTAAACACATGAGCATTGTGCTTTGAATCTTGTGCAAATTATATTGATCAATAGTTTATTTGTCATTATAAATTATTTAGAAACTCTTACAAATTAGAAGTTATATGTTAATGTTGGTTATGCAGCTTAGATGGAATCACCACTAACATGTTGTTTAGAGTTCCTTAAGTGTCAGCCAGATTTTGACAATCCTGACATCAACTTCTAATGTTCCACGAGTTTCGATCAGATCTGGGATCATATGCATAGTTACAATAATTTACTCAGCCAGTTTTATGAAAGTGATAATAGAATATAATGATAGGAATGAAAACACAGTATCATTGGTGAGAAATAAAATATTTTCCCTTACGGATAAAAATTTTTCAAGTCATTTATACTCCATCAATTATATACTCCCTTGCATGGGTATTTCTTTAGAATATAGGGGAAACCTTCTTGATGATGATGAATAGTCTAGTTCATATCTGGTCAAGCTTTTCCACAGCTTGTCGTTGAATAGTTGGGTCAACTCTCTTCAACACGAGATCTTTAATGGTGAAAGTTTTCTCAAGTACATTCTTATTGTAGTATCGAGTCATACATCTCTTCACAACACTCCTTTTTTTGCTTCCTGCCCCTCAGATAAGTTTGCTTTAAAGTTGCCACCAATCTCTAATTATGACGATTATATTTTATTGATAGCATCATCTTCATTCCATGTGTCAACATGAATGGGATTTTCTTTATCACCATAGAAGGTATCATTTAGCCACCCAAAGAATTTATGATAAAATCATGACCCAGTTTCACTTAGCTCTATCAATTTTTTTTACAGTTTATTTTGTAAATGTTATGTTCATCATTCATTGGAAAGAATCAACAAAATTTTCTAGCTTGAAGGGCATTACATTATAAAAATACACCATCTGCTAGTAATGAATTCAATACTTTCAGTGTTTTTCGGATGTGCCATGATCTGGTGGTAGTTACATAAGGCATCAAGAAAGCTCAACATGGAATGGTGAACCATTGTGTCTAATAAGCGTGTTGATCCACAATAAAGGGTACCTTTATTTCAAGAAAATGGTGTTCAGAGGTCAACACACATCCAACATATCATTTGACTTATGCACCATTTTGACATTCAACACACACATTGGATACTTGACCTCCGTAAATAACCAGCCTCTAACAGTTTTTGGAACTCCTCCCATTCTAACATGGCTAGAGTAGCGATTGATGTCCTCTTCTTCTACTTCATTGATTGGGCCTAGAGATGTTCAAGAAGTGGAAAGTGACATTAATTTTTATCTTAAGTAACTCGGTGGCCAATCAGACAAAAATATCTTGATAGCTCTGGTGAGTGTCGACCAGCATCCCCTTATACTCAATATCAAAAGCTTCTCTAGTAGAAAAAATTTAACAGTGTCGCCTTCAATCTCATATATATATTGGGATGTCTCAGGGTTCTTGAGACCCTCTTCTCACAAATTTTCAAGCCCTAGAGGTTTTTCGTTGGATGCTTCCAACTGCCTAGAGATAACAGTGTGAGTTTTCTTGAGATCGCCTCAGATATTGATTATCTCAAAGTTACCCGGAAATTTACAACTAAATGGCAAGTGGAAATGATTGACTTGAAAGAATTAAGAAGCGGACAACCAAAGATAGGATTATAATAGGGTGATGAGCCAACCATTAAGAATTTTTCCATGTTGGTGAATTTTTTGTCTTTCTCCCAAATTGACCATTAGAGTGATGATTCCCAACATTTCATTCCTCTTGCTTGAAAATCCATGGATTAGGTTGGTTAGAGTTGTTAGTCATTTTTTGTTGAGGTCTATATTGTACAACACTAACTTCAACAGGATGTTCATGGAACTTTTAGTGTTGATAAGGATGCTCTCAACATGATAGTTGTTGGTTAGAGTGGTGATGAAGATAATGTCGTTGAAGGGGTTACCTATGGGGGGCAAGTCTTTGTTGGTGAAGTTCATGGGAGTATGTGACCTTCATTTGAACATAAATGCAATTGTGCATAGTTCTCTTGACCAAATTTTCTTCGGACTGATTTAGCAGGATGCTTCTTTATCACTCTAAAAGATGGTGGGAAGTATTCGAGTGATGTGGATTGCATGATCTCGTAATAGATCATCCAATATTTCCTCTATTGGAGCCTTCACATGATGATAAGTCATCACTCTTGGTGTCGCAAACTCCTTTAGCTTCCCAGCCGTAATCAGCTCTCTAATACAGCCTCGGAGGTGCCTTCATTCATCTGTATCATCGCTATGTTCTCGATGGTATGCAAAATACTTCTTTGGATCTCAAAGATAAGCCCTGATCTTCATTTGTGGCACTTTCTTGAATTAGTGTTTATTTTGTATGACTTCTATTATTTCAGCTGTTGAAAATCTCAGAGAAGTTATTTTGGGTACTTCATGGTTTAGTAGAGGTCGCTGCTTATTTTGAGTCAGCCGCTAATCAATGTACTAGTCATGAATCCCTTGGTGATGCATTTTGTTGATCATCCCATGATCTTCAGAAAACCGAGTGTGTTCATATCATGTATGGGAAAAAGTTTGTTAATTATGTATGAATCTCCACCCTTCATCTTGAGGGGCACACTTCTGCAGATTATGGGTGGAGGGTAGTACTCTAGAGGATGCAGAGTTAGAATTAAACTCTTTAGTTAATATTAGGTTGTTAGGCAGCTTCAACAACTTTGATAGCCTTTTTTATCACTATTGGCATAACACATATCTGAAAGGGCCTACCTTCAACTCTTGTGCTAAGGCAGCATAGGCAACCATGGGTTCCAGGACCCACATATCCAACATCTCCTTCTAGAAACATGTGATGATTAAGCTAAGGTTCTTACTATGTTCCTCGAAGATCTACAAGAGTGCATTTGAGTACTTCTTAGGTTTGTGGGTGCTAACAAACAATGCCACAAATATCAGTTTGAAATCACTTAATGATATGATATTGCATGTGGTACTCCATTGAACCACTTTACGACTGAATCCTTTAGCATAACAAAGAAGTAATAACATTTCAGCAAGTCGGTGATCCTCAAGAAACACAGTGTCATCTCAAATGTAGCTATATTCTTAATCAGATTTGCCTGCCCGTTTTAATGCTTTAGCCTTAGAAGTTTGAATTGCTCTAGAGCTTTTCCTCAATATATATGAACTATCATCGTTTGATTTGTGTCCAGCAACACTACTAAAGTACTAGGAACTGCCTTCTTTTTCTAAAGTTGGGGGGATTCTTCTATAATTGGGCATTGTTTCTTCTTCTCGGTGTCGTTGATCTCTTTCATGAGTCAGGGCATCTTGGATGAAGTCAAACATTTGATCCTTCAGCTTCCAAATCTCTTTGGCTTCAAATTCTCTACTACACTTTATGTTTTTGGTGTTTTTTGTTCTGGGTTTTCTCTCCTCTTATTGTATGTGGCACGATCCACGCTCACCACTTATTTTAGGATGGTAAATCCCAATTTCTTTATGAATCACACTGATGTAATAACATGTAATTAAGGGAAGAGAGATAGAGAGATGAGTGACTAATAATAAATAATAATTGATCGTGTTTTATTCATAAAATGATTCCCTAATTTACTTAGGAAGGGGTACAATATTGCGATCTAACAATTTTTCCCCTACTTTAAAGAGGTTCGTATTAGGTTTTTGAGTATATTGCATGTATGAGGTTATCATCTAATAGCTCTTCAGCTCAACTGACTAAGCTTAATTGTCTTCGGGTCAGAATGATCAGTGATGCGGGGTGGATTTAGTGTGTTAATTTTGTAAATATTTTTAATATTACAAAGTACATATGACAAATATAATAACAAATATGCAAATGAATCCTAACAAAATAACTTCAATTAAAATAGTTTTATCTTTTAAAAATCCTTAAACTACCAAAATCCTCTTTTAAAAATAATGAAAGTATACGTATCACATAAGTAATAAAGGGCTCTAATGGAGTCCTAGATATCGATCCCATAGGGAGGTTAGAAATGCCTGTAAAAAAGTTTCTAAGACTATAATGTAAAGTACAATTTTAAAAATGTAAAATGTTTAGCGCGAAGTTTGAATATTAAGTAACAAGTGAATGTTAATTAAAATGTTGTTCAAAGAAAAAGTTAACTAAACTAAATGTTAATAATTCAAAAGTAAAATTACGAAAATCAAAACATAGTGTTGTGATGGAAAGTTCAAATTTAAGAAAGCATCATTCCCCTGTATAGTAATTTTATGGTTT
>NEWO01000816.1:198972-211941 GCA_003013225.1 Phalaenopsis aphrodite
TATATATATATATATATACATACATATATATATTTTTTTTGTGCCAAATAGAAGTAATTTTATTCTTGATCCTCTTCCAAGTGCATAAAGAACATTGACTAATCCAGATTTTTGTTCCTAATTTCGTGGTTAGACTGGGAGAACACTGGCTGCCACTTTAGAGCTCCCACTACTCCCTCCTCTGAGGGCTAACAATCTAGCGTCAGTTTCCAATCGACAAAACCAAATTGAGGATTTTAATTTGTCACCTCAAAATCTCTAATTCTACATCCAACAAAGTATATTTCTGTATTTATTTACACCCAATTCTATGGATGAAATACTCTCCCATGAAATCAAATGTGATTCTCCTTTTATTGTAGAAATCATAGCCCTTTCAGAACATATGTTTCTCAACACATTTTAACATTTCAGCTGGCTAAATTGAAAAGTAAATGAAGATCAGAGTTTAAATCATCATAAATTATTGACATTTAAAATCATATAAAATAAAATCAATTTTTCAAAAAACTATATCTCAAAGTAGGGAGATGGATAAAAAAGATCACCCAGAATTAATGGCAAAGATAGGACAAAACACGAATTTCAAATATAAAAATAAGTTTACAAAATAAAATAAATAGAAGACACAACATATCTCACAATCCTTCCCAAGAAAACTCCTATAAGTTCTCTCCAAGCCTTTCTCTCTTTAAAAGCACTATCAATTCTATCTTAAAAGTGTAATGAAGAAGAAATCTCTCACCTTCCCTCTCCTCTTACAATCCTTGAAGAAAATATCCATGCCCTTGACTTTTTCTCTCTCTCTCTCTAACTTTCCTTCACGCCACACGCTCACGCTAAAACTCCTCTCCTCTTCTCTTCTTTAAGCCCTAGACTTCCCTCTCTTTTATTAAAGGCTACATCCCTCCAAAAAGAATTCAGAATTCCCCCCAAAATTCTATCCAAAAATCAACACTTTTGAATTTAAAAGACATGTCTAATGATCCAAGAGACATGTCTCTTCACAAAATAACCTTTTGAAGTGTCTTGATGCATTGAATTACTCTAAGGGGTGTTTATAACAAGTTCTCCTTTGAAAATTTGAGCAAAATTCATCTTGAACCGCCTTAATCCGCAATAATTTGTCTCTGACGCATCTGACACCAAATCTGGCACATCATCCGCCAACTCTCTGTCAAATGGCGCATCTGGCGTCAATCCGGTGCATCATGCGTCAGTTTAGTGAAAACCGTGCTATTCTTGGTTTCGACGCATCTGGCACTGATCTGCTGCATCTGGTGCCACTTCAGCGCATCATGCGCTAGAATTCGAAACTCCATTGTTTTGGCTCCAAATTTCAACATTTTTGCTAATTTTGCTTCAAATGTCTAAAATTGATATATGTCCAACAAAAACAAGAAAATACCCTTTTTTAAAGTGCAATGTCACAAAAAATAAGCATAAAATATATACTTAAAACAACATATTATTTTGTTGTATCAATTAGCTCAGTCGGTTGAGCTTGGTCGGTATGAATCGATCAATAGATATGACCCTCCTATTGATCCTTAACCTCTGCTGGGGAGTCTCTAGGCATCCGTTGGATGGTTGGAGATGTTAGGGAACTAGATTTTGCCTTGGGTTGGCACTCTTATTGTTGTTAGCTCAGGCACTCTTCTACCTTATTTTTGGCTGAGTAACTCATCCTTTCATCCCTAAGTCGTCTTTGGTCTGTCGCATGGTTTAGTCATCTTTAGCCTTGTTGGTTTCGCTAGGATAGCTTCACTCGATCGAATAAGTAGGCATCACGATCATCTGTCAGTGGGCTACTTTTTGTATTATTTCCTTTGGGCTATTAGATCTCTTAATCCATGATGAAACCTTTTTTTTGTATATTATTATTATTATAACATATTTGATCAACTATTTTATTGATTTGTGGCTGCTATCAGAACTCAATTCAAAAAATACAAATTTTTTATATAAATTTTGTGATTGGGAAGGATTTTTTTTGCATGATACAAACAAATGAGAGTGAAAAATAATAGATAAGTAGAAGTAAAATATGAGCTGAGTTCCTAGCATAATAATAGTAATCAGTACTTATTGGCCTAAGCTTGTATGTTCATGGATCTTCATTCATTAGTGTAATGATCGTAATTTAGAATTTTGATGTGCGAGCCTTAAGAAAGTGTTATCAAAATCACAGAGTTAATCCAGCTTAATTGTTAGTTTAGTTTTGACTCTTAATCGTATCAACCATTTATACCGTAGAGAAAAATGTTAAGAATAGATTACTCCTATACTTTATTAGAGGAATAGTGATGCAGGAGAATTGATTGGGTCAAAAACATTTTTAGCTGAAGAAATTGTTATCAAAGTAGAATAACTCTCATAGACTCGTGTGCGGGAGAGATAATTAGAAACATTAGATTGTAAAATAAGTTCAAATCAGAAGACACTAATTTTTCTTGAAATTCAAACCATATTAAGGCTACTTATTCAAATCTAATAATTTTTAAGGAAAAATTTAAACACAAAGTTCAATTTTCTAGATTAAGCATGCTCATACTTACCCTTGAAATCGAATTAATTCACTAAATAATCTTGTTAGCTATTCACTCTTTTTCTTTAAAATGCAAAAATTAATGATATAATTGAATTAAAACTAAATAGAATTATATTACCATCTATTTACTCGATATAAAATTTTCATATGTATACATCTGTTACATATATCATTAAAGCACATGAAAAATACAGATTATTTCCTTAACAAACATATAAATCATCAATAAACAGCATTTTCTTAATGTCTTCACAACATATTTTTTCAAGCCCACATTAATGCTTTGTTGCTTTTTTTTTTTTTTTGTATCTTCTAGTAGAACCTAATTATTCCCTTAGTCATATTTTGAGCTAAAAATTGAAGAAGAGGCGTTACACAATAATTACCAAACCCATGAAACTATTAATAACACATATATATTTGCTACAAATGAGTCGTATGGGTTGGGATCGCAAACATTTTGAGTAGATTATTAGATTTCTAATTATCCGATCCCATTCATTAAATTCAATCATGATGAATTCAATCTGAATTGAATGGCCGAAATCGAATAACTACACAAACATCCACGAACCAAAATTCTCCGTTTCACAACATAAAAACATGTTTAAGAAAAAAGATAGAATAATTAAGAGCCAAACCCTACACTTATTACCACTAATCACCCAAATTAAAATACCCAATTTTCTCCATATTAAACTCTAAGAAAATAGATGCTGAGTTCCGACCCTCCACCATTCCCCTTCGCATTAATCATATAAAACGCCTCCGAGTCCTTAGATCCCACCACCCTCTCAAACCTCGCTCTCATATACATCACCTCCCCCTCCCCCTCCTCCTCCTCCGCCTCCGCCGGCAGCACTCCGGCACCCATCGTCACCGGCTCAACCGCACGCACCACGCGCCAGTCGCCAGCACCACAATCGGCACGCACCGCCGACCCGCACTTCCTCCCGTTGCAATATGCTCGCCACTGCCGCTCCTCAACCAGCCTCACCTTCCCATCCCTGCGCTCGCACTCTAGAGCGACGCGCACTACGCCGGAAGCCATCTCCTTTACAAGAGACCCGGTGAGAATCTCCAGCTCGAAAATAAGCGCCGGGGAGTCGTGAGGATTCTTCTGGAAGGCGAAGCGGACCTTGCCGCGCCGTGGGCCGTAGAGGGTGCCTAAGAGGCGGGCGCCCAGCACGGCGGAGCGAGCGGGTCGGCCGGTAAACGCGGCAGTCAGCACCGAGCGGATTCGAGCCACCGCGGATCGGGGTCGGGGTGGGAGTTCTGTGTAAGCGTCGGAGGCAGTGAAGGCGGGGCCGAGGATCTCCTCGTCCTCTGTGCTGTTGGGGCTGCTCTTGGAGCCCACGGTACCTTCCACTCTGGCTATAATCCAGTGGAAGTGGCGGCGGGAGAAGGAGAAGGATGAGTCGTGGGGCGTCTGCGCCATTATACTCTTCATCTTAGACCAACAAGATACAGAAGTTGGAGGGGAGAGTTGAGTGGTGCTGGCAGATTTATTTCTCCTCTTATAGCTTGGCTTGAACTGGTTCCTGGCCGCCCACGGACTTGGGGAATGGTGACAGTGGAGTGGGAGGTGACCAGACCCACCTAACAACGTAAAGAAATGGTAAGATAATTCACACAACGTGGAAATGAAAATGATTGCTCTATACTCCATTGATGTGCCGTCCTCATTGGTCTCGAGTGTGGATTCAACGAAGGCAGGTTGGGGAGGGTGCTTGGCATGCGAGTTTATCCACGGATTCATTGGGATCTTCAACAATTATTTTAAATTCGTAACTAATTTCGGATTATTAGAATTTGTTGCTTGGATTTAAGGGTGGATTTTAATGAGATTTTTGTTTTTAAATAGCAAATTAGAAGGGCTTCTAGATACATGCTACCTAGTTCTTAAGAATTTACATATCTATAGCTTTAAGCTTTGATTTTTATATTTGTACAACCCAAATCATTAATGTCACATCAAAAATAACACTTTTCTAATATTAAAAATTTGAATCATTACTCTTTTTCTTTTTTTTTTGCATGGAAACGGTGGCATGTATGCATTATATGTATGCATCAAAATTGTCAGTAAGAATCTCAAAACAATCAAATGGTCAATGATGGTGGGCAATCGAACCGTTAGGCTTAAAGAGCATGACCCAAGTCACCCATCCGACGACCGACCGCTCTATCATGCCGACCGACATGCGATATCGGCAAATCAAATTGGCAGACCACTCCTGCGATCCAGCTATATACACTTCTTGCAAAGACGTCCGGTCACAATTAGTCGACCGACTGGCTTTACCTCTACAAGAGTGATCACCACGCAACTAGTCACCTCGGACGAACAAACTCGAATATGTCGACAATTAATAGTCGTCATATTTCATTCAAATTGGAACGCAGATCTAGTCTTCAATCAACATATGTTGACCTCACCTTTGTTAAGGTCTAATCTGTTTTCGTTAGAAGCATAGGATCTAGCCATAGGACTTTCCTGTTGATTATCCTAAAGGACAAGTGATGGAACCCTACCCAGTAGAAATTCTAAACATCTCTTTGCACTTCTTGGAGTTCAACATGCATGGTTTTGCCCTATACCATTTAGTAGGATTGAACCAGCATGAGGGAGCTCAAGAGGAGTCCCTATAGGATTGTCAAGCCTTAGGGCTAGCCTTAGGTGGCTTGGTTTTGGTCTTGGTTAGACCTACACACACAAACATTTGAACGCCACACACACATTCCCAAAACCTTTAATTTAGTCACATTTGACATTTCCCCACTCTTTTGGAAACTCATGAGGGTGGTTCCCAAGCTCTTAGCTTTTGGCTAGGGTGACCAGGGCCAACACATGGAGGATCCACAATGGGCTTCCCCTTGGTCTCATGGCCTCAAACGGGTGTCCTTATGATTAGAAATTCCAATAAGCTCCAATTCGACTTAAACATCAAATTTTGCCTTCTTACCCCTAAATTCCATAAAATTGCCAAGAAGCCCCTAAAACCCTAATTTCCCCAAAATTTCTCAAATTGCCAATTCTCCCTCAAAAAATATATTGAACCATTCCAAACCATTCAAATTGCGCAAAACACAGCAATTTCTTCAAAAGTCCCAAAATGCCTATTAATTCCCCAAAATTACCAAAATACCAACCCTCCCCCCTCCCAAAACTTGCCCAAATTTCCAAAATCATTCCAAACCTCACCCAAACCAATCCTAACCACCCAATGATGCTAATTGCACCTAAATCCATCAAAATTGGCCAAAATTTCCAAATAGCCCCTAAATGCCTAAAATCCCCAAATCACTCCCAATTCCCACCAAGTTCATTTTAAACATCTCCAATTTCAAATTCAAATCAAAATTTGTCATTATAATCCAATTGAAATAAAATTCCAACCCAATTGAACCCAATTTCAAACCCAAATCTTAGGCCCAAGTCATATGCCTCACATTGACCCTAAATCAAAATTCCATCAAATTGAACCTTGCCATTAATCTAATTTCATGAAATTTGTTTTCCAAATGCTTTATGACATTCTCCTAGACCAAATTTAGCCTTCAATTGATTTGGATCCAAGCCCAAGCCAAGCCCAAATCCAAATTTTTTCCCAAACCCCAATTTTGAGACTAAAATCCATTATGTCCCAAGCCATTGGAATTAACCCATGCTTAGTATTTTCTTGCCTTAGTTAGCCTCCTAGTATGCTAATCAAATCACATAAAACCCTAAATTGGTGCCATTGACCAAGGGTCCCTCAAATTTGGGAGCCTTTTCCTTAATTTGGCTAAGAGACCCAAGCTTGTCAATACTTGACTAAGCCTCCATCTTAATCACACTTAAACCTTCCTCTAACTTTCTTGAGCCAGCCGACCACCCTACTTGTCGGAAAACCTAAACTCGAGGGGAGCCACCATGGCTTGAACCCTAAATTACACCCATCTAATGTGGCTAATTACAATTGGAATGTTGAGCTGCTCACCCTTCCACCTACTTTGCACCCACTGATTTGGCAATGTGAGCCATCCTTCCTCCTTTATTTAATCCACCCCTCTCATGGAAAAAAGGAGAGATGTTGCAAATCCTAAAGGAAACTCTGTGAATTTGTACCCATAACTTCTCACAACCTTCCTAAGTACAATCCCACCATCAATTGCCACTATCCGAGCTCAATTTCACCATTGAAAACCAGGACCACCAAAACTTCAAGTGGAGGTTCTCTTAAGCTTCACCAGAGCTTAAGAACACTTCCCCAATCAGAACCCTTCTCTCCCAAGCACTCTAACTCGCTCTTAGATCAAACCCAAATCACGATTTAGTCGAAATCATACTTGGACATGTTTTCAGCACAAAGTAGCACTTAGAGGATGTTCGTGGACTCAAGGTAAAGATCAAGAACAAATCCAATCGTTGGTACATTTCTTGGCTAATGGTATAGAAAAAAATCTCTAAATTCATGCTCAGTTTCATCAATTGTGAAGAGAATGTATATTTCATATGCTTTTAACCATATGGATATGTTCGTCTCACCGAGATGAAGCTATATGAACAAACCCCATGCGATTTGGTTGAGTATCTAGTGAGAAATTAGGGTTAGAAGTTGGACGGTTCTTGGTTTGAGTCTGATGGGGATGATGAACGGATGTCGTCCATTCTAGCGTGTATCAATCAAACGACAGAGATGGAGTCGAATTAGGAGATGGAGTCGAATTAGGAGATGAAGTGGTAAATGTGGGACGCATGGCAGCTGACTTAGAAGGCGGCGTCCAATAGTGTGAAGACACGCGTGCGTTTGACGGGCCGAGGATGAGTAGGCATCATGTGGATAAGTAGAAAAATCAAGGTATTTTTTATTTAATTAATTTCAGAAACTTCGAAATACATAACTTGGGTAGAAAAATAGTAAAAATAAAAGAAAAATGCCCCCGTACTCGGTGAATAGAAGATAATATTACGAACAAAAAGTCTAATTTCTTTTATATGTATTTTATTTTAAATTAATTAAAGAATCCAAAACTTCTTTTAATTGTATTTAACTAAATATGAGTCAACATAACATGAAATTGGGTGGGCTTGTTCTCTAGGTGGTTAGAAGTTTTCTCTAATTTTTTTAGAGCTACAGAACCCCTATAACCCTAAAAGACCTAATTTTCCATGTTAGGTACCTTATTTTAATTAAATAATATATAAAAATTAAAATATAAATCATAAAAATACAAAGTTTGGTTTGGTAGGTTCACTATGGTTAAAGGATCTAGGAAAACTAAAATCCACATTTAAAGTGTCTAAAATATAATTTCCTATTTTAAGTTAATAAAAAATTCTAAAAAAATAAGGAAATACTAAATACTTCAATAAAACAGCAAAATGATCCACATTGAAGATAATAACATACTAAGGTCTCTGTAAAAATTTGGAAGTCATAAAAAATGTTTTTGATACCAAAGTGCATTTTTCAAAATAATAGGAATTTTGCACTAAAATAATTATATAAACTAAAAAAAGTCATAAAATTATTAAAATTAGTTTGGAGTGTTCATTGTGATCAGAGGAACCCAGGAAAAATTAAAATTGATGCTAAAATGAAAAGTTTTTTTTTAGGTTATTTTTCAATTTAAAAATAATTAAAAATAAATAAAAATCACAAAAATAAAAAGTATACCAAAATGTCACAAATTATTCTTTGATCACTTGAGACAACTTAAAATATTTTTTTCTAAATTTCTTAATATAGTTATGTATTTTTAAATGCCTAAATTGTATTTTCCTTGATTTTGCACAAAAATAATTACAATAATTTAAGTAAAAATCATAAAAATTAAAAATGTGTTTGTCAGAGGAACTAAAAAAATATATAAAAGATAAATTTTAAGATTAAATTATATTTTGCTATCTCCATAGCATGTCCACCCTTTTAGGTTACTGTCTCTTTGGCATACTTGGTTCTTAAGCCTCTGCCTTCATGGCACATCCACCTTCTAGATCACTATCTTCATGGCTTACCCATTCGTCGAGCCCCTATCTTCATGGCATGCTCATTCTCGGATCGTTGCCTCTACAACATTTCCACCTTTTTGAGTCACTGCCTCCATAGTACACTCACCACTTCTATCATATGTCTTTTGCATATCATACGTATTTGCTTAAATGCTTGGTCAGTGCCTCTTGGGTAAGGTATGAATCCTTTTCATAGGTATACTTTCACGCAACACAAACTCACTCGTAGTTGGTGTAATTCCTAAAATAGATTGCATGTTCTTACCGGTACATCTGTTCTTGTGTATCATGTTACATGTAGCATCTTTGCATCAATTTACATTATGTTTGTTTCGCCCTTCTGGGCACCTGTTATGGTTGTTTCGTAATTCGATCAAACAATCACAATGTGGGCTTCCTGCATGTTTGTATGCTTACTCATTTACCTTGATGGCTTGTACTACTCATTGGGTGAGTGACCCGTTTGTTGGTTATGATACCCAAATGATCATTGCCCTTGAGGATGCCTCCATGAGTAGTGTGATTTTCTGTATCATCAGCAACAAACATGTAAAATTGTACTAAGGATCCAAAGGTTCCAAAGTGCTACTTACAAACTCACATTGTATGTTCAGTATTTTAAAGGTATGAAATTGATATTTTTTATTATAGTATTATCTACTTTTAAAAATATAAAAGTTAGGTCATATATTAAACCACTTAAATGTCACCCCTTCTTATGACATGCTTTAAAACCTTAAGATCTTTAGGATAGGGCTAGCGTGATGATCCCAATATTTTTTATATGTAAGGATTTATGAATTTGACACCACAACTTGAAGATTTTAATCCCCGGAAATGATGCCAAAAACTTGATATATGTGATTACTGTTTATATGCAAAAATATAATGATACACCCAAAATATATAGTGTTTTTAGACACATTTTTATACTTATTTTTCATATAATGTGCTTTAATGAAATGTATTTGTGTGTTTTTTTTCAGGACCAAGTAAAAAAGTTTAAAAATGCTAAAAGAAGTGAAAAATGATCAAATTTGGAGCAAAAATGTGAAATTTGTGCTAAAGTGTTTTGGCGCCTAAGCGCCAGATCCAGTGCTTCAGCACTGGCAAGACAGAGAAGGTCGTGCCTAAGCATCAGAGGCCCCGCGGTTAAGTGTCAGAGGCAGCTATGTTATGGTTTACTTCATTTTACCGAATTTTGAAGAGACATTTGAGGCACCTATTGGTCAAAGAGGGTGGTTATGACCACTAGAAACAAAAAAATGGTTAGAAGACTTGTGAATTGAGGCATCCTTTAGAGAATTCATCGAATTGGGACACATTTTAAAGAGTTACCAAAGAACGGTTTGGAAATTTATAAAAGAAGGAAGTTAAGACTTTTTGAAGTGTGCTTGAAGTCCTGAAAAAGTGCTTAAAAAGGGAGAGATTTTCAGGCACCAAAAATTTACTTTATCCATTTTGTTTTTAGTTTTATTTTGAGAGTTAATAGTGTTGTAAAAGGGAAGATACTCAAAGGAACTTCAAGAATTTGATGGAGGATTTGAGATAATTTTTTAACTTTTGTTTTTAAACTACTCTTGTTTTTAACTGAAACTTGTTGTTAGTTTAACAATGATTTCTACTTTCAAACTAATGTGTGATTTTGTTTTCTTCATGGATTCTATGTAGTTTTCTTTATCTTTTTCCTTAAAATGATAAATAATTAAAGTGTTGGATGGAAGTTGTGGAGAGTATTAATCTTTAATGTTGGAAGAAATTGTGATGATTTAATTCCATGCACTTCATTTTCTTCTTGATTTGCCTTATCCAGATGTTAATATTTGTTGTGAGAACATGTAAGAACTGGGCTGGTATTGTCTCAATCAACAATTAGAAAGAATCACATGAGGTTGTATGAATGAGAATGTAATTCTTATGATTTAGTGCAAATAAAAAGGAAAATAATCTTTGAAGGGTGTGGAGTTAGAAGACTTTAAAGTGACAGGTTAAAGCCCCCAACTTGGTTTATTGTTTTAGGTTCTAAAATCAGATATTAGCCACCAGGTGGAGAGAATTGAAGGAACACTATAGTGAGAGCTAGTATCTTCCCTACCTAGCTGGTCTTCAGTATTAATCAAACTTTAAATTAGCCAATATTCTTTATAGCTTCTCTAGTAAGGGTAAAGAATATTATTGTTCCTATTTGGCACAACACAATTTGCATACTTCCATAAAAGAATTCCTATACTTATTACTGAGTCATGATGAGGAGAAAGATATTTTCATATTCATTGTTTTTCTTTTACATAAACTTAAGTTATCTTTGGAAGTTTTTTACTGTTTTGTCAATATATCAAAAATACTAAAAAGAATTGAATTTTAATTATTGCAAAAAATATCTATAAGTTTAAGTAATTGTATTTCAAAATACATAGTTTATTGTGCATAGTTCTAATTTTCCCTTTGGTTCGATATTTAGGTCTTAATCAAAAAGTCTTATATTACTTGATAATGATACGTATACTTGCGTAGTATCCTAATATATATAAATTAAAAAGTTAAATTCTTATTTTCCCTAAAATCAAGTTTTTGGTTCTATTGCAAAGTAAGAAAACATAAGTGAAAAATATCATCAAAGACATTGTTATATTGTTGCATATAAACAGTAAAAGGATCAAGTTTTTGGCGCGGTTTAAGGGGAGAAAAAATCAAAAGATAATTGATTAAAAGCAAATTTATACTTTTAGAAAGTCTTATTTAAACTTTAAAAGTTTTTGTAGTAATATCTTATTATAGCATTTTATTTTGTGTGGGTTTTGTTGTCTTTTATTTTATTTTATTTTTATATTAGTGTATGCATAGTTCAGGTTCTAAAGGACTAGTGCCCTACAATTCTGAATTACAGAAAACTGTTAAAAAAACTAAAAAAGCAAAAAAATTAAAAATTTTGAAAAATCTAAAAACATTATAGAAATGGCAAACCAAAGTGATCAAAATGTTGAAATTCACAAGTATTTAAACCTTTACGAGATTATGCCAACCCTACGGTAGATGAACTTCATTGTAGTATTAAAAAACCTACTATAGTTGCTAGTTCATTTGAACTTAAATTTTCTATTATCCAAATGGTATCAAACAATCAATTTGGGGGAGCACCAACTGAAGATCCAAATTTACACTTGCCAATTTTCTAGAGTTGTGTGCTACATTTAAATATGATGGCGTATGAGATGATGACATAGTACTTAGGTTATTTCTTTTCTCACTGAGGGATAAAGCTAAGATGTGTTTGAATTCATTACCACTTGGATCTATCATAACTTGGGGTGATTTGGCACAAAAATTTCTTGCTAAATATTTTCTACCATAAAAAACTGTGAAGCTTAGAATTGATATTACATCTTTTAATCACTTTAAAGAGGAATCTATTTATTTATCATAGGAAAGATTTAAAGAACTCATAAGAAAATGTCCACACCATTTTATACCATATTCGTTAATAATTCAAACTTTTAATAATTGATTAGTTGGGTCTCTTAG
The DNA here is from genome assembly GCA_003013225.1 of Phalaenopsis aphrodite. NCBI lineage: Eukaryota > Viridiplantae > Streptophyta > Magnoliopsida > Asparagales > Orchidaceae > Phalaenopsis > Phalaenopsis aphrodite. The sequence continues at coordinate 211,044 of NEWO01000816.1, forward strand.
CTCTATTATCTATGCCGCTGTTGGTGGTTCATTGATGTCAAAACCATTTCATGATGCTTATGCTGTAATTGAAGAAATGACTACCAATAATTTTTAATGGCCTTATGAGAGGGTAAATCCAAAGAAAGTAGTCAATATTCATGAATCTAATGTTATTACTATATTAGCAAATCAAGTTGCTGCAATTTCAAGGAAGTTAGACCAATTTGGATTGAATTTTTCTCAACCTATCTCCATGATTGAAAAAAATCCATTAGGACAAATGGTAGATTCTCAAGCATCATTAGAAACTTTGAATGTCATAAATAACAAGCAGAATAACCAATATTCAAATTATTATAACCCAAGTTGGAAGAACCATCCCAACTTTAATTGGAATAACACTACGAGTGGTAATAATCAGCAATGGGGGAATAATCAAAGAAACACATTGGGAAATTGGAAGAACCACGGAAATAATAATTATAGATCTACTTATACTTCAAGTTTCAATAGTAATCCACAATTTAAGAAGAAGTGGTCTATAAAAGAAGTGGTGTTACAAATGGGAAATCAATTACAAAGTTAAGGAGCTACAATTAGAAATATTGAGAATCAACTCGGGAAGATTGCAAATTCATTAAGTAATAGATCCCAAGGAACACTTCCTAGAATACTGTAAAAAACCCTAAAGACCAGAATAAATGGCAAGTAAAAGTTATTCAACTTAGAAGCAGAAGAGAGTTGGAAGGTAGGGTTCAAAAAGAAACTGAAGTAGAGAGACAAGAAATTGAAGAAACAAAAGAGGACACTCCAAAAGATTCTGAAAGACTTATTTCTCCACTTAAAGTTAACTTAAAAAAACCACCACCTCCATTTCCTCAGAGACTTTATCAACAAAAGTTAGATAAGCAATTTT
>NEWO01000816.1:250571-270494 GCA_003013225.1 Phalaenopsis aphrodite
AAGAGAATGGTGAAGTTATTTTGGATGAATTAGAAAATGAAGAATTAGATTATGTTCAGGAAAGATTTGAGATGTTGGATATTACAAAAAATGTTGATAAGAATCTATTTCCTTCAATTATAAAATCACCTGAACTTGAGTTTAAAGTATTGCCTAGTCACTTGAAGTATGTGTTTTTGGGAGACTCATCTACATTACTTGTTATTATATCTTCAGAATTAAATGATTTGCAAGAGTAAAGACTGTTAGATACATTGAAAAGATATAAGAAAACTTTTGGTTGGACCTTAGCTGATATTAAGGGAATCAGCCCTTCAATTTGTATGCACAAAATTATATTAGATTAACAATATAAACCAAAAGTTGATCCACAAAGGAGATTAAATCCAATGATGAAAGAAGTAGTTAAGAAGGAAATTTTGAAATGGTTAGACACTGAAATTATAAATCTTATATCAGATAGTTTGTGGGTAAATCCAATTCATTGTTTTCCTAAGAAGAATGAGTGACTGTTGAGACGAAAGAAAATAATGAATTAATACCTATCATACAAGTTACAGGATGGCATATTTGCATTAATTATAGAATATTAAACACTGCTACCAGGAAAGATCACTTCCCTTTACCCTTTTTAGACCAAATAGTAGATAGACTTGCTGAGCACAAATATTTTTATTTTTTAGATGAATATACTGGTTACCATCAAATTCTTATTACTCCTGAGGATCAAGAAAAGACAACATTTACTAGTCCTTTTAGAACTTTTTCTTTTCAAAGAATGTCTTTCTGATTATGCAATGCACCCGCAACATTCCAGAGATGTATGATGTCCATATTTAGTAATATAATTGTGATGGATTGGAAGTATTTATGGATGATTTCTCTGTATTTGGATCATCATTTGACGCATGCTTAAATTATCTTGATAAAGTTTTGGAGTTATGCGAAAGAACTAATTTAGTTCTAAATTGCTAGAAAAGTCAATTTATGGTTGCAGGAGGAATTGTATTAGGGCATAAAATTTTGGAAGATGGTATGGAAGCAGACCCTGCAAAACTTCAAGTTATATCTAAACTAACACCTCCTACTAATGTACGAGAGGTTAGGAGTTTTCTTGGACATGATGGATTTTACAGGCATTTTATTAAAGATTTTTCAAAAATTACCAAACTTCTATGCTAACTTTTAGAAGAGGACAAGAATTTTGAATTTACTGAAAGCTGCTTAAATGTCTTTAAGTTATTAAAAGAAAAATTAATCACAGCCCCTATTATAGTTTCACCTAACTGGAAGAAACCATTTGAATTGATGTGTGATGCTAATGATTATGCTATTGGAGCTTTCCTTGGACAAAGATATGAAAATATTTTTAAAGTTATATACTATGCTAGTAAAACTCTTAATGATGCACAAATTAATTATACTGTTACTGAAAAAGAGTTACTAGCTATTATATATGCTTTAGATAAATTCAGATCTTATTTAATTGGAGCTAAATGTGTTGTGCATACTGATCACTCTGCTATTAAATATCTGATGCAAAATAAGGATGTCAAACCAAGGTTGATTAGATTGATACTTTTGATGCAAGAATTTGATCTTGTGGTTATTGATAGAAAGGGAACTGATAATCAAATTGCTGATCAATTATCAAGATTAGAAGATCATGAATTATCTGACACCGATAATGAAATTACAGACAGTTTCTCTGATGAACAACTTTATAATATTAATGAGTGGAAAATACCATGGTATGCTGATATTATTAACTATATTGTAAGTGATATTTTGTCACCTACGCTGACACTGCAACAACAAAGGAAATTTATTCATGATGCAAAAGCATATTTTTGGGATGAGCCTTATTTATTTAAACAATGTAAGGATCTTATTATGAGGAGATGTGTATCTTAGGAAGAAACTGAGCTGATCATTCAAAAATGTCATGATTTTGAATTTGGAGGACATTTTGGGATTGATAAAACTGCTTATAAAATTTTACAAGCTGGATTTCATTGACCTAATATCTTTAGAGATGTTTATAAATACATAAAAACTTGAGAACAATGTCAACGAGTAGGAAATATATAAAGAAGAAATGAAATGACTCTAATTTCATGTTAGAAGTTGAGATCTTTAATGTTTGGGGATTAGATTTTATGGGACCATTTATTCCTTCATTTGGGAACTTATATATATTAATTGCAGTAGACTACATTTCTAAGTGGATTGAAGCACAAGCTTTACCTCATTGTGACGCTAAAAGCGTTTCAAGATTTTTAATGAAAAATATTTTCACTAGATACGGAATGCCTAGAATGATTATCACTAACGGAGGATCCCATTTTAGGAATAAATATATTCAGAGATTGACAAAAAAATTTAAGATTATTCATAGAATCTCTACTACCTATCATCGTCAAACTAGTGGGTTAGCTAAAGTTTCTAATAGAGAGATTAAACAAATACTTGAAAAGACTATAAACCCTAGTAGAGTAGATTGGTCCACTAGACTAGATACCTAATTATGGCTTACAAGACTGCTTATAAAACTCCTATTCGAATGACTCCTTACACACTAATTTTTGAAGACTTGTTAATTAACAATAGAATTGGAGCATAAAGCATATTGGATGATTAAAGAATTTAATTATAATTTTGAATGATGCTGGTGAGAAGAGATTGTTACAATTAAATGAATTGGAAGAATTAAGAAATGAGTCTTATGATAACGACAGAATTTTTAAGGAGAAACTAAAGTTATGGCATGATCAAAAGATTAACCAAAAGAACTTTGAACAAGGACAAGAAGTTTTGCTTTACAACACTAGGCTGAAGTTATTTCCTAAGAAATTGAAGTCTCGTTGGTTAGGACCCTTTAGTGTGACTCAAGTTTACACCTACAGAGCTTTTGAGATTGAAGATCAAAAGACTGGAAATAGATTTAAAGTAAATAGACACAGATTAAAACCTTATTTTGAGGGTAAAAGACCAAATTTTAAAGAGGTTTTAATGATCAGTCAACCTGAATGACACCTGAATAGGTCGGGCTGACGACCTTAAACCAAGCATTTTATGGGAGGAATCCATATTTATCTTTATTTCTATTGCGATTATAGTAGTTTGCATTTAAAATTATCATTAGTTTGTGATAGTATTAAGCTCTACTAGTCTTATTTACCCTTGAATCATCATAAAAATTGGATCCATTGAGAAAAATTGAAACGCATTTGGACCAGAGCGAAACTGTGCAATTTTTGCCCTGGGCGCTGATGGTGCCCTCGAAGCCGCCGACGACAGGTTTTTCCCGAGAGTTCAAGAAAAATTAATAGAGAGGCTCGCCGACGGCGCCCTCGACTCCGCCGATGGTGAGACCGATGAATTGGCGGTTGGTTGGGTTCAAATGGCGGTTTTTTGAGGTTTTTGGGCAGGAGTTACCCTTTTTAACTGTGAAATTTGATTCATAGTTCATATTTTGCCCCCAAAAATGAAGTGAAACTCCACCAATTTCATTCTTATGGCATCCAATTCCCCTGATAATCCCAAAATATGAGTTTTAAATCGGCAAACATTTATTAATGTGGAAGCACAGCAAATCTTCAACAAGTTACTGACGAAGAAAAGATTGATCAAGGAAGGAGGATTCATAAGTCGTGGATTGATAAATCCAACGACGGCAATTGAAGAAACGATAGTGTGTCGAGGATGAGAAGTGTTGTGCTACACTACCACCGTCGTGGTGGTTCCTGTGGTAAAAGAATTTTATGCAAATTTACATGGAATTAACTAGGGAATTGTTTATATTGGAGGAAGATGGATCACTTTCACTCCTGTACGAATCAACGAGTTATACATGATTGAGAACGTTCCTGTCTGCCACTATTCCAATTTCATCCCAATGAGAAACCAGATGAATGAAATTTACCAATATTTAACGGACGAAACTGATGACTGGGATACAAGAGAAAATGGGTATGTTAGTTTTTGTGCGACACTCCTAAATTCCGTTCAAAACATTGGCACTTTTTCATTTCTGCAAAATTGTTACCGACAATGAAGATCAGTAAAGTTTCTAAAGAAAGTGCTATTTTGAATTATTGCATCCAAAGGGGACTGCCGATCGACATTGGATCAATAGTTGTGAAGTCGATTTTGGGTCTGATCATTCATGGATCAACTTATGGGCTTGGAGACCCTTCCACAATTTTCTCACTTTGCAGTCAGTTCCAAGTGTCCTACAAAAATTGGGAAAAGATACTTCTACCTTGGAAGCCTTTAGATCCAACTGAGAGATTCTCAGCTTTTAAAGATGAAAATGACCTGGTCATTATAGTAGATCAATCATCTTAGAATTCACTGCCAGTTCAACCCTTGATTCCTAACAAGTCTCTAGTGATCCTGCGACAAATCAAGAAATTGGAAAAGGAAGTACAAAATGTCATGAATGCAATTACTAATATTTTTGATTTCTTCGATCACTAGACTTGAGGATGAAAGAACATTTTGATCATTCTGGACATTTAGAAGATAGTTTGATACGACTGATGAGGAGGATGAAATTTATAGAGGAGGATTCTACTGAAGAATTTCCATTCCGACCCTTCTACAACCTCTTCGCTCCTGTGCAATCAATGGGTGATCTCAGAGGAGAATCTAGTACTAAATCTGAAGAATAATAGATTTATATTACTACCTATCTGTCTATCTATGTATTTTGATTTGAACTTTGTATTTGCTTTACTTTAGAATTATGCTTTTAGATCTCTGTATGGTTGAGACTAAGCATAAGATGTTTTGTTTTCAGTGTTTTGAGTGTTGTGGATTGGATTGCGACGCTGAATTAATGTGTTGAGGTTGAGAAAATACCAAACTTAGGTGTGTTATGTAACGTATATTGTACCCTTGGAATTTATATATAAATGTGATGTTTGTGTTGTGAAAGTTTATTTGTGATAAGTACATCATTTAACCACTTAAAATTATGTCTATAATGATTGAATGGATGTCGTTGAGGCTTGAAATTGATCGAAATCGCAAAAATTTGGGATTTGAACCAATATCAATAGAGCCCACCGACAGCGCCCTTGACACCGCTGACGATGGATTTTTCTTGAGATTTAGGATTTAAATTCAATAGAGCGCACCGACGGCGCCATCGACCCTGCCAACTGCGAGCTCCTAAAAAACACCTTTAACCGCAATTTTGACCAGTCAACCGCTACTATTCATCATCCCCTTCCTCCTAAAAACGCCATTTTTGATCTAGGGCTTGAAAGATCTTGTATTGAAAGGCGATTTCAAGGCTTTTTGACACCGGATTTGATCATCTCTAGGTAATAGCCTTACTCCAAACTAAAAATATTTGATTTTTACCATGGATTTCTTCCACATTGAGGAGATCTGAAAATTTTGAGAATGTGAAGAAAATTTGGGAAGAAATTCATGGATCTCAGTGTTGAACTCTTAAAATTACTATTGGAAGCCATGATTTGCATATTTGAAGTAATTTTTGGAATTTTATTACAATTTGATTAGATTGAAATGGATCCACGACAAAAGAGACGAGTTGAGTTCAATGAGTCTCGCTTCGTCAATGCGATGGCTCAAATAAAATTTACTTCAATATTTAAAGGAAAAAAGTGCATACAAGATCGAGTTTTTGAAAGTCCGAGAGGAGAAATTGAACGAGTTATTGCCAAGCGGAGGTGGGAAAAATTTTGTTACACCACCAATAAAGCTGATGCAAATGTTGTGACGGAGTTCTACGCCAATGCAATCTATTCTGAAGACATAATCGTTCAAGTGCATGAATTTCATGTTGAATTTGCTGCCGCCCGCATCAATACCTTTTACGAAGTCCCAGACTCTTATAGCTGCCAATATGAATCCTTCAGTATGATGGAAGGCCCCCTAAATGATGTGATCAACTTTCTCACTGATGGGAAAGGAACATGGAAGATAAAGCAGCGAGAACAGGTAAATTTTTCTGCTTCCATGTTGAATGCCACCTCTAAGGTGTGGCACTATTTCATTTCCTCTACTATGTTACCGACTTATCACTATAGTGAGGTAACTAGAGATAGAGCTATTCTGAATTTCTGTATTCAGAATAATAGAACTATAAATTTGGGGAGAATAATTTTTAAGAATATATTGACTACGGCAAGGAGTGAGACAAGTGGAGGTCTAGGACATCCTAGCCTTATTTATGCAATTTGCAAACTTTCTGGAGTGGAAATTGGAGATGAAGAATGAGTTTACCCTCTAAAACCCATTAATAAGGCCAATTTAAAAACTTATGAATCCCATGAGAAATGGAGAACTAGGAGTAGAAGTCAAGAACCTTCTACGAGTATAGATGTTCCCTCTACAAGTTATGACCTTCCACCTTCTAATTCCCCTACCCTCACTGATTTGATGAATGAGCTGACCTTGTAGCGGAAGAGCATAGAATTGATAAATAAAAGGATTAGAGTTTTAGAATGTCGATACGATTATGATAGTGAGTACCTTTAGAGGCATTCAAATTTTGAGGTAGCCTATTATGAAGCTCTGGCCTGACACTACAAAGGTGAGCCTGATGTTACTTTTCCTGAGTGCCCCCGATACACTCAGTATCAACCCAATCCAACTTCTGATCAAGGCAATGAAGACATAGTTTGGGATTTTGATATTTAAATGTAATTGATGTATTTATATTTGTACATTTATTTCTGTAATCTTTTTGTAATAGAAATAGATGTTTGTGTATTTGGACTTTCATTTTTATTATTATGTTGTACTTGGATAATTTTATTTTTTGTTATAAAGTTAGTGTTATAGTTAAATGTGCATGTGTAGTCTAATAGATGTTGAGTAGTATTTTGTGGATTGTAATGTAATGTGATTTTTATTTCGCATTTTAATTTTAATTATTAGGAAATATGTACTTGTTTAATGTTTTAGTTTTATACATATTTCAAAATTTCATTACCCAGAAATTTCTTTAATAATTTATATGCGTAGAAAGCTCCTAATATTACAAACCAGGTGAAGTAAAAATTTTGAGAAGGCATGCAAAAATTTCACAATGATGAAAATGCATAAAATACCGAGGTATGATTTATATTTAGAGTTTTTCTTTCCACCTATATTATTTTATATTGAAAAATATAAGTTTGGGGGATGGAAGAGAAAGATTAACTATTAGATGTCTTCTATTTCAATGTTTTCAAAAATTATTTATGTGATTTTATGTAGTGAATTTAATTCAGGTAACTATATTTTTTGTAGCTATTTAAATATTATAGTAGATTTAAAGAAATATTTTTGTAATGAAAATTAATTTTGCAACTTAAGATATTTAGTATAAAAGAATAAGATTATAGTTAATTATTTAAAGTAAAGGAAACAATATTTTGAAGTATTAAGAATCTGGATATTCATTTGAGAAGAAAAGATTGGGGCTCAATGATGTAAAGGCTATGAAATACTTATAAGGTAAGGGAATGCTTTGAGTTTCAAATTTAGGGAAACAAAGGTGATGTTCAAAATCATTAAATATTATTTAGATATAGTAATACTCACTTGAAAAATAAAAAAGAAAGGATTGAAAACAATCCCTAAAAAGAAAAAAAAATATATAGGATTGAAAGCAATTCAAACGAAAAAGAAAAAAAGAAAGAAAAAAAAATATGGAAGTGAGGAGAAGCTTGAGGATATGCCTAATCAAAAATTGGCTTCACTGAACCTACCTAAAGGGAAAACCTAAATACATTCTTGAACTTATATTTATGGAATAGATCTTTTACTAGTAGAGTTCTTATGAAGTTCCTATCATTTGAATATTCGAAGTGACTTAATATTGCAACATATAGTCATTCTTGAAATGAATAGAAGACTAGAACTCTTAAACTTGATGACTAGATAATCTTGTGGCTATAAAGTTAATTCAATTACTTGAATTTTTTTTTAAAATCTTACTATGATCTATATTTAAATCAAACTTATAGTATTTCTGAATTAAAACTTTACTGCAGTAGCTCATAACTTTTACGTAGTACTAAAATTACTTGAGGACAAGTAATAGTTAAGTTTGAGGGATTTTAACTAGAGGAAAATATGTTGAGATTTTCATCCCTATTTTATCTATTTTTTATGATATTACCTTTAAAGAAAGGTGTTTTTGATGTTTTTCTTTTGCATGAATGATGAATTAGGGTCATTGGAGCAAAAATATGCAAAAAGAAGTGAATTTGGAGCGAAAAGGACCAAAATGTGAAGAATTGAACTAGGGCACCGACAGCGCCATCGACCCCGCCGACGGTGAGATTTTCCCGAGACTCCAAAATTATTTCATTAAGAAGGTCCGCCAATGGCACGCTCGAGGTCGCCGACGGCACCCTTGACGGTTATGTCTAATCAAGCTTTGGATAAGGCCAAAATTTGGAGGGATGTTTAGGCAACTCTTGGGAAAGCTCATCCACAACTTTAAAAGACTATTTTGGCCAAAATTTAGAGAAGAAGGAAAGAGCCTGGAAGTCCTGAAGAGTTTCTGGAGGTTATAAAGGTTTCAATAGTGTGAAAAAATTATGAGGAATTCTTCGAGAGATTGTAAGAGTTGAGGGAAAGTGAGAGATTTCTTCCTCCTTGCTGCTTCAAAGAAGAATTCTATGTGCTATAAAGAAAGGAAGAGATTCAGAGGAACTTCGAGGAGTTTTCTTGTGGAGATAAGTTATTTACTTGTTGCAGTTTGTATGACTTTGATTTTATGTATGAATTCTGAGGTTTTTTGTGTTTTCACCGTAAGATCTGAGTAGTTTTCTCTGTCATTCTCCTTATCTCGAGATTTGTGAAATGGTTATTTGAATTGGTGAAGCCATGAAAATGTTTAATAAATTGTGATGATCTTTTCACGTTGATCTTCATTTACTTTCAATCTGTCTAATTGATTTGTTAAAATATGTTGAGTTTTACAACTAAAGTGAAGATTTCATCCAAGATTCAGGGAGGTCAAAGCCCTTGGAAGTTGGGTGCAAATAAACAGGGAAATAATATTATCGGGCGTAGAATTTGAGATTTTAGAGTGACAAACTAAAATCCCCAATTCGGTCCTATCGTTTGGGTGCTGAAGTATAGATGTTAGCCCTCATGCGAAGGGAACGTGGGAGCTCCTAAGTGAGAGTCGGTATTCTCCCAGCCTAGCCGCAGATTAAGTAAACAAGAGTAGGATTAGTCAATGTTCTTTATGCCCGAACCAAAGGGTAAAGAATAGATATGCTCCTATTTGACATAATATAATTTGAACAGATTCTCTTTATCCATTCACTATAATTTCTTGACAATGAGAAAGATGCTTTCTTATATATTGAATATCACATTTAAACCTTCATTAGGATTATTAGTTATTTATGAGTTATTAAAATTACATAATTATTTCAATTGTCTATTAGTGACAGATAAGCAAATTGAACTTCGTTGTTGTGATTAAAGTATTATTTTTTCTAAAATCTTAGTTCGTTGTTCTAAACTTACTCCCTGTGGGATGGATATCTAGGACTCCATTAGAGCCCTATATTACTTGAGCAATGCGTATTCTTGCGTTGATAAGTGTGACTTTACAATTATTGAATATTTTTTTGTCCATATTTATCGAATCTATAATTGTTATTAAGGATTTGGTATAGTTGCTGAGGAAGTATATCTTTTAGCAGCAGTATTAAATACTTATATTTTTAAGCATATATAAAGTCGCGGTCAATTAACGAGTAGGAATCCGTTGTATAACTCTTGCGCACTTTGACTAATGAACTTTTTCTTCATTGCCTCTTCTTTCTTCTTCATTTCAATCTTCTAAGAAGACATTTTTCTAAGATCGCTCACTCTTCTCTTAGACTTTGGAGAAAAATTCAAGTGACGTGAAAATCCTCTTCATTCCATACTATTTATAGGCTTTCGATCAAGCCTAAACCCACTACACATGTTTTCAAACCACTAACCCCCATTTAAACCCACTAAACCACATTTGATTCTTCTATAAATGTAATTTAGCACGTTTTGTCAGCTGCCACGCTAAGCGTCAAAGGTTACTTTAGCACAGGTCTCCTTAACTTCCAAATACGCATTCTAACACATCTATGTCATCAATTAAGGTCTTAGAATTATCACTAAATCATTATATATTCAAAATACTATCGCATTTTTTCTTAATCAAATACAACAACATAACATTCAAAATAGAAACACACTGATAACTATAGGTTGCCTCCCACAAAGCGCTTGATTTAACATTATCCGTCTGATGTAACTAGTGCATATTTTGGTTGACCCAATGACATAAGATCATTTAATTTAAGTTGAATCTCTATAAACTAGGGTTTTATCCTAAAACCATTCACTTTGAATATTTTTTTAGTTTTAGGATCTTTGATATTCATAGCTCCATATAGATAAACTTTTATCACAATTAATAGGCTCATCACTTGAACTTAAGTTTTCCTGGAAATAATCTTAAACTTGCATTATGTAGCAAAACTTATTGCCCTATCTCAAAATTTTTAGTAATACTCCTTCGATCATGCCACATCTTCAACTTTTCTTTATAAACTTAGCACTCTCATAAGATTCATTCCTTAACTCTTCAAACTCATTTGATTGCAATAGTTTTTTCTCACTAGCATCCTTTAAACTATAATTAAATTCCTAAATATCCCAATATGTTTGATGTTCAAGTTCAACTGGTAAATGACAAGTTTCCCAATTATTAGCCTATATGGGGACATTCTTATAGGAGTTATATATGCAGTCCTATGAGCCCACAAAACATAATCAAGTTTGACTGACGAATCCATCTTTGTTGTTAATGATTTTTCTAATATTCTTTTAATTTCACGATTAGATAATTTAACCAAAATACTTTTCTAAGGATGATAAGTAGTAGCAAATCGATGGTTAATATGATATTTCTTTAATAATTTCTCCATTATTGCATTTGTGAAATGATTTCCACCATTAGTTATGATCACTCTCGGCATCCCAAGTCCACCAAATATGTTTATTGTTATAAACTTTGCAACACTTTAAGCATCACATAGTCTACAATTATTAATACATATAAATTTCTTAAATATGGTTTAAATGGTCCCATGAAATCTAATCTCCAAACATCAAATATCTCAACTTCCAACACATAATTGAGGGTCATCTCGTTTCTCCTAGAAATATTGCCTACTTGTTGACATCGATCACAAGTTTTGATATAAGCATTAAAATCTCTAAAGATAGTAGGAAAATAAAATCTAGATTACAAAATTTTATACGTCATTTTATCAACACCAAAATGTCTCACAAAATCAAAATTATGACATTTTTTGATAATTTCATAAGTTTCTTCTAAAGGCACACAACTTCAAACAATCGGATCATTTCCTTGTTTATATAAAAATTGGTCATCCAAAAAATAAGTTTTAGCTTCAGATAAAAATTTCCTCTTTTTTTGGTATGTCAAACCATAGGATATAATATCACTAACAATAAAGTTCACATTGTTGTCATACCTTGAAACACACCACTCATTAATATTGAATAGTTTTTCATCTAGAAAGTGTTCATGAATTTCTTTTTCAAAATAGAGTGATTTTTACAATTCAAGTCTTGACAGATGATCAACACTTTGATTCTCAGCTCCCTTCTTATCTACTATCTCAAAGTCAAATTCTTGCATAAGAAGAATCCATCATATTAGTCTTAGTTTTTTATCCTGCTTTTTCATTAAATATTTAATAGGAGAAAGATCTATATGCACAATACATTTGTTTTCAATTAGGTATGATCTAAATGTTTCAAAAGCATAAACTATTGTTAATAATTCTTCGTCAGTTGTGGTATAATTAATTTGAGCTTCTTTAAGAGTTCTACTAGCATAGTAAATTACTTTAAAAATCTTATCATGTTTTTTCTTAAAACAGCTCCAATAGCTTAATCACTTGCATCACACATTAATTCGAAAGGTTTTTCTCAATCTAGTGAAATAATAATTGGTAACAACTAATTTATCTTTTAATAGCTCAAAAGCTTTTAGGCATTTTCTATCAAAATTGAAAATTACATCTTTTTCAAGCAAATGGCATGGAGGCTTAGCAAATTTTGAAAAGTCTTTGATATATTGCCTGTAGAATCCAGCAAGTCCTTAAAAACTCCTAATTTACTTCACATTTGTTGGGTGAAGTAAATTAGCAATTACTTAAATTTTTGTAGGATCTACTTTCATATCATTTTCTGATATATGATATCCTAAAACAATTCCTAATGCAACCATAAATTGGCATTTTTCTCAATTAAGGACTAAATTTGTTTCTTCACAATGCTTAAGAGCTCTTGATAAATGTTCTGAACATGATTTAAATGAAGTTCCAAACACTAAAATATCATTCATAAAAACTTCAATTCCTTTGTCAATTAAATCACATAAAATAGCCATCATACATCTTTTAAATGTAGCAGGGACATTACATAAACAAATGGCATTCTTCTAAAAGCAAATATATGATAAGGACTGGTAAAAATTATTTTCTCTTTATCCTTAGGAATTATTTATATTTGGAAATAACCATTATATCCATCCAGAGAACGAAAGTATTTATGCACAGCTAGTCTATCCAACATTTGATCTTGAAAGAGAAGTGTAAAATGATCTTTCTTAGTGGTGAGATTTAATTTTTTATAATCAATGGATATTTGTCACCCTGTGAATTATCTTGTTGGTATTAACTCATTACGCTCATTCATCATCACAGTCACTCTGCCTTTCTTAGGATCGCAGTGAATTGGACTAGCTCATGCACTATCTGAAATAAGGTAGATAATTCAATCATCTAACCATTTTAAAATTTCTTTCTTAACATTTTCTTTCATAGCATGATTCAATCTCCTTTGAGGATCAGCCCTTGGTTTGCAGTTCTCTTCCAAATGAATTCTTTCCATACAAATTAAAGAATTGATTCCTTTAATATCAGAATATTTCCATCAAAAGGTTTTCTTATAATTCTTCAAATTTTTCATCAAAATCTCTTCTTCTATAGTTAAATTTGAGGAAATTATAACATGTAATGTTCAGAAATCACCTAAAAAGACATATTTTAAATGTTCAGGAAGTAACTTCAACTAAAGTTCAGGAGGTTTTTCAATTGATGAACAAAAAGATTTATCTTTTTCTTTTGTGACCAAACTTCAAAACTTTCTCGAACATAATTTGAATCTTTTTTATAAACATCTTCACTTTAATTTAATTCCTCTTCTTGCTCGTGTTCAAACTCTTTCATTACAGATTTCACTTCATAAGTTTTTTTTGAAATGACATTCATACAGATATCTTTTTAAATTCATTTTGTAACATTCACCATCTTTACCTTTTGCAGGATACTTCATTGATTTTGAAATATTAAAAGTAATTGTTTGATCATTGATGCACATAGTTAATTCTCTTTTCTGCACATCTATCATTGCTCTTCCTGTAGCTAGGAATGGTCTCCCCAAAATAATAGGTATCTCTTTATCGTCCTTCATATCTAGCACAATGAAATCAACTAAAAAGATAAATAGATCCACTTTAACTAAAACATCTCCTATAACACCCTTAGGATATGTGATTGAATGATCTGCTAATTGCAAAGTTATAGTAGTAGGGGATATTTCTCCTAATTCCACTCTTTTAAATATTGATAATGACATAAGGTTAATGTTTGCATCTAAATCACATAAAGCTTTCCCATAAAATCTATCAGTTATTACACATGGAATTGTGAAGCTACCAGGATCTTTAAGCTTTTCAGAAAGCTTTTTATGAATTATAGCATTGCACTCCTCACTAAGTGCAACAGTCTTTTTATCTTTAAACTTCCTTTTTTTGTTAAGAATATCCTTCATAAACTTCACATAGCTTGGCATTTGTTCTAAGGCTTCAGCAAATGGAATCTTAATTGTAAGTTTTTTAATGATTTCCATAAATTTTGAAAATTATTTATCCTACTTTTGTTGACAAAGTCTCTAAGGAAATGGAAGTGGTGGTTTTCAAAGTCAATTTTAAGTGGAGAAATAAGTCTCTCTAAACCATTTGGAGCATCTTCTTTAGGCTCATCAATTTCTTCTCTCTCTACTTCAATCTCTTTTTGAACTCTATTCCAACTCTTATTCACTTCTAAGTTGAATGACTTTTACATGCTCTTTATTTTGGTCTTTTGGATTTACTTCTGTATTACTAAGAAGTGTTCCTTAGGATCTATTATTTAATGAATTTGTTATTTGTCTCAGTTGATTCTCAATATTTCTAATTGTAGCTCCTTGACTTTGTAAGGAATTTCCCATTTGTAACACCACTTCTTCTATAGACAACTTTTTCTCCTTAAATTGTGGATTACTGTTAAAACCTAGAGGATAAGTAGGTCTATACTTACTATTACCTTGGTTGTTCTAGTTTCCCAATAGTTTTACTGGGTTATTCCCCCATTGCTGATCATTACCACCCGAAGTATTATTCCAGTTAAATTTGGGATGGTTTTTCCAACTTGGGTTATAATAGTTTCAATATGGGTTATTTGGATTATTATTTATTGCATTCAAAGTTTCTAATGATGCTTGAGAATTTATCATTTAGCCTAATGAATTTGGTTGAGAAAAATTCATTCCAAATTGATCGAATTTTCTTGAAATTATAGCAACTTGATTTGCTAAGATTACAAAAGCATAAGATTCATGAATATTGGCTACTTTCTTAAGATTTATCATCTCAGAAGGACATTAAAAATTATTAGTGGACATATCTTCAATTAAACAATAAGTGTCATGAAATGGTTTTGACATCAGTGAACCACCAGCAGCAGCATCGATAATAGATCTAAGAGATCCAACTAATCCATTGTAAAAGGTTTGAATTATTAACTAATTTGATATAGCATGGTGTGGACATTTTCTCAGTAGTTCTTTAAATAGTTCTCACGCTTCATAAATAAATTCCCTTTTAAACTGACAAAAAGAAGTAACATCATTTCTAAGCTCAGCAATTTTTTATGGTGGAAAATATTTAACAATGAATTTTTGCGCCAAATCACCTCATATTCTAATACATTCAGGTGCAACGAATCTAACCATATCTTAGCCTTATCGCTCAGTGAGAATGAAAAAATTCTAGGTCTTATAACATCATCTGAAACACCGTCATATTTAAATGTTGTCAATAATTCTAGAAAATTGGCAAGATGTAAATTTGGATCTTTAGTTGGTGCTCCCAAATTAATTATTTGTATCATTTGGATAATAGCACATTTAAGTTCCAATGAATTAACCGCTACAATAGGTTTTTGAATACTATAATGAAGTTCATCTATTTTAGGGTTTGCATAATCTCTTAATGGTCTAAATTCTTAATTAATTTCAGCATTTTTGATTATTTTTGTTAGTCGTTTCTTGTAATTTTTTATTTTTCTCTGTATTTTTTATTTCTTTTTTTTTTCTAATAGCTCTTTCTAATTCAGAATCATAGGGCACTAGTCCTTTAGAACCAGAACTATGTATACATTACTGCAAAAAAACATAAAATAAAATCACACAAACAAGAATTTATATAAAAACAACATTACAAATTTTCTATAATAAATCTAAAAGTTTAGATAAGACTTTCAAAAAATAGAAATTTGCTTTCCTAAAAATTCATTTCAAAATTTTTACTCCCCGGCAACGGTGCCAAAAACTTGATCCCCACTTTTATGACAGTACTATGAAGTATGTGTGGTTTTATTCTCAATTCTCTTTATTATATTTCTTACTTTATAATGGTGCTAAAAGAGTGCAAATATTGTATTTAAATATTGGGGTACTACGTAAGTATATATATTATTATCAAGTAATATATGACTTTTTGATTAAGCCCCGAATATCAAACCTAGAGGGAATACTACAAATTTTTAATAAGAAATTAGATAACAAACTCTACTTTGAAAAATAATTTTACTCAAACTATAGATTCTATAATAGGAATGAAAGTTCAAATCTTTTTGGTAATTTTTTATAATTGAAAATAAAGTAAAGAACTAATTAAATTTAACTAGATATTTGTAAGATGAAGACAATATAAATAAAATATTTTTTTTCCTTATAATGAATCAGTAACAAGTATAGGAATTATGTTACAAAAGTATTCAAATTATGTTATGCCAAATAGGAATAATATTATTCTTTATCCTTACTAGAGATGCTATAAAAAACATTGGTTAATTTAAAGTTTGAATAGTCTTGAAGACGGGCTAGGTAGGGAAGACAGTAGATCTCACTCTAGAGTTCTCTCTTCTCCCTTCATTTAGAGGCTAACTTCTCATATCAAGACCTAAAATAATAAATCAAATTGGGGGCTTTGGCTTCTCACTCTAAATTCCTCTAACTCTACACCCTTCAAAGTTTATTTCTTTATTTTATTTGCACTCAACCATATGAATTGCATTCTTATCCATATAATCTAATGTGATTCTTACCAATAATTGACTGAGACAATACCATCCCAGATCTTAGATGTTCTCACAACAAAGATTAGCCTCTTAATTGGCCAAATCAAAAAGTAAATGAAGTACAATGTTTAAAATCATCACAACTTATTCCAACATAAAATACCAATACTTCACACAACTTTCATCCAACACTTAATTACATATCGTTTTAATGAAAAAGATAAAGAAAACTACTCAGAATTCATGAAGAAAACACAACAACACTTAGGTTTAAAAGTAGAAATCATGTAAACACACAAGTAGTCTAAATTAAAATTAAATGTAATCACAAAGATAACAACTTATCTCAAATTCCTCTCCACTAAACTCTTGAAGTTTCTTTGAATCTCTTCTCTTTCTTTTTCTTGCAATACTCTCTACTAACACACACAACTCCTCCCTTTCATACTCCTCATTATTCAATCTAAGTTTTCTTTTATAATTTTTCAAAAGGTGCTTTGGTGTCTCTTTAAATTGTGTACACCTTCAATGAACATTCCAAGAGTTGCGTCCTTTCAAAAACCATTTGAATGTATTTTCATGTCCATTATTCATTTGAATGTATTTTCATGTCCATTATTCATAACCCATATTTTCACCAAGAGTTTCTTCAAACACCTTTTCAAAAATTTATTCAAATTCATTTAATCATCAAATAACTACCTCTAGCGATTAAGTGTGAGGTATGTAGCACTTAGGTGTGGCTTGCTCTATTATCCTAGTGTTTAAGCGCCAGTCATGGGTGCTTGGCACCACATTTACGCACACCTTATTCATTTTTGCTCCAAATTTGATTATTTTTCACTTCTTTCACCATTTTTAATCTATTTGACTATACCTGAAAGAAAAACACACAAATACCTTCTATTAAAGAGTAATATCCTCAAAAATATGTATAAAAATGTGTACATAAATGTTATATATTGAATCAGGGGACCAGGAGCAGATGCTTGTGCTCTGTATCATAATTCTACATTTGATACTCATGTATAGAATTAAGACTAGACATGTATATGTGGAGTCCGCCCGACTTTTTCTTTCCTGTGATATGTTGCCGACCCAACAGTATTTGGTCTTTTATATATTTCATTTCACTTGTTTTCTATCTTATTGCATGATTAAATGCTTGGAATTTTTTCTTATTTATTTTTGTGTTTTTGCTGGGAATTATGATGCAATATAGGCTCTTTAGGACTTGCAATCCTAGACTTTCTAAAAAATCCTAATAAAATATTCAAGATAATGAATTTATAGGATTAAAATAATTAGGACTTTTACATTTTTGTAGTTTACTTTCCTGCGTGGCCTTCAAGTCGTATTTTAAATGGACTGCATTACTTGGGCATAGCCCAAGTCATGCAAATAAAACCTCCATAATAATTAAGAACCACTCTAGATAATTGCGTTCATATTGCATATCCCAAGGAGAAGCCCCCGTGCTTCTCTAACCCGACTAGCCGACATACCTTTTTCTATAATGATGGTTGTCAAATTTGCCTATGGTATGAGAAAGCTCCTTGCCTCATATGGGTTGTAAGTCCTTTTGTTTATAGTGTTTACAACTTTACAGGTGAATTTCCCTTTCTCTCCTTTCTTGAGGCATATCTTCCCCTTCAACAGTTATAAGTCCCACCTCTTGAAGCTCCAGCTTACACTCAAATGATATAATTTTTTCCCCTGCCCTTAGAGCTATCGAGGACCCCAATTTGCAAAGCAATTCATTTATTGTTGATCGAGGATCTTTGTATGCGTTGGGTTGACAAACTGTTGACCTCACTTTTGGTTGAGGTCTAGAAATTTCTTTAGTAGCCTAGGTCTAGCAATAGGACTTTCCTACTAACTAGTCTTAGAAAACTAGAAAAGGTACCCTCACCATTAGAAACACAAAACTCTTCTCTTTTCTCAACTTGAAGTTCCACATATTGGTCCTAACCTCTAGCACTTAGTAGGTAAGATCATTATGAGGGAACCAAAGGAGAGTTCCTATAGGTCTACTTGACCTTAGGATTGACCCTGGGTGTTGGTTTGGAGCTAATTTGCATAATCCCCTCACAAAACCCTCACAATACCCTCACAATACCCTCACCAAACCCTCACAATACCCTGGCTAAGACCAATATATGGGGACCCAAAATGGAGAATTTATTGGTCCATGACTCATTCAAAATGGTTCTCTACCCAATTGCACTTGAAATGCCCAACTTGGCCTTTTGCCCCTAGTCACCTCCAAATTACCTAACTGCCCTTGAGACCCAAATTTGGCCCAAATTCCCAAATTTTTCCAAAATACCCAAAACTGAACGCAACTTCTTCCAAACACTTTGAATACATCCAAATTTGCCAAAACTGACAAAAATTTCCAGAAATGGCCAAATTACCAAAATGCCCCTCCATGACCCAAAAATCCAAAAATTCCAAAAATTCCCAAAGAAATCCCAATAAATCCAAAATATTCCCAATTTTATTTTGTCCAACTATACCATGGTCTAATTTGGTCAATTTGACCATCTTTGACCAAAACCCCCAATTTGGCCCTCAAAGGCTTAATTTAGGTCTAAATCCAAACTCATCAAAACCCATTCAAATTGACTATCAAATCAACTTCAAAATAACTTTTATTCTTCATGAAAGTTGTTAATCATGATGTTTTACAAAAAATACAACAATCAATTTGGACTTAGCCCATGGCTAGCCCAAGTTTGACCCAAACTTAGCCCAACATGCTTAAATGAGTCAAAAATCAAAAATCCACCAAATTGGTTAACCAATTGATCTCAAAATGACTTTCACCCTCCATGAAAGTTGTTCCTCATGGTCTCCTACACCAAATTCCATAGTTACTTGGTCCAATTGACATGCCTAACCTAGTCTAAACACAAGATTTGGTCATGTGCACATTTTTGGACTTATGGTCAAATCCAAATCAATTAAGCTTGGTATGGTCAAATGAGCCTTACCATGACTCACCTTAGACTCTAGGGTTGAGTTTATAGCCAGCCATTAACCATGGGTTAGCCATGATATTTATCCCTTAGGTAAATTTTTTTTTTTAAAAGGATAAGTTTCATGCAAATTACTCACCAACACATGTCAATACTCTATAGTGTCATTTTTCTTGCTCAACATGAGCTTTAGACTTCATCTCCAAGCATCCCAACTGATCTAAATCTATAAAAAAGCCATGGCCATGGCTATGGAAGAGGGGAGAGCTTAAGGCCAAACAAAGAAGAGCCACCATAGATTAGTAAAACCTCCTCCAAAATATCCAAAACTCTTCTCTAAGCACAGAGAAGAAGGGCTCCATCATTAATTTCCCTCAAAGCCTCCTCTGTGAGCTCAATTTTGAGCTCAAAATCGAGCTCAAAATCAGGGCCTACTCCAAACTCCACCAAAATCAAATTAACCTTGCACA
>NEWO01000817.1:40359-60851 GCA_003013225.1 Phalaenopsis aphrodite
GGAATGTCCCCTAAGACAGAGGCAACAACTTGCCAAAATATCA
The DNA here is from genome assembly GCA_003013225.1 of Phalaenopsis aphrodite. Classification (NCBI taxonomy): domain Eukaryota; kingdom Viridiplantae; phylum Streptophyta; class Magnoliopsida; order Asparagales; family Orchidaceae; genus Phalaenopsis; species Phalaenopsis aphrodite. The sequence goes on from NEWO01000817.1 coordinate 40,403, forward strand.
AGCCAAGGTGAAATGTCTACATGCATGGAGAATTAAAAGACTCAAAATAATATTTAATTAATCAAAAATAAAATCAAATAATCTCAAACCACTTCCACATTATTTTCCTTAGTTCACTAAGAACTAGGATGTTTTTATTTTATTTTTGTATTTTTTCTACACCAAGATATAGATTTTTGAAGGTAGGAAGTATTTTCAGAATTCTTTAAATCCGTATTTTACTATTTAAATGTGCGATGCCACCTCATTCTAGGCATCTACAAAGCTCCACGTGTCATCTTTTGGTTCAGAGCCGCCATCCGACTCGACAGTCCCACGTCCCGCTATTCACGCACGAAGATCTCGTTTGGCTTAATCTCGCTCATCCATCTGATACACACTTGATCAGACGGCTCTCCGTCATCGTTCTCAGTAGCCAGAGCCTTTGAACCGCTCAATTTCGAACCTCAAGATATTGGCCTAGACTCAACCAAATTACTTCAGTTTTTTTCCTACACCTTCATCTACTCTAAAAAAGTACATCTACACGGTTACATTGTTATGATTTTCCAATTTTCTTCACAAAGGTCCAAACCGAACCCAAAATTAGGGTTAATGAGCTATACCTTGGTTTAATAGGTGTAACCTTGATCAAATCAATTGAGGAGTCTCACCTTGACCTCACGAACGTGCTCCAAGCTTTAGGTTGAACTGAGGTTGGGCCTAGATAAGACTTTGATCAAGAGGTGATCCGACCTTGATCTATTAATGGGCTGGAGTGCTCAGGACAAGGGTGATTTGATGGGGATCTTCCTTGTTAATCCTAAGGAAGCTTCTGGACATGTTAATTTGAAGCTTGGTGGGGTTTAGAGAAGTGGTCGAAAACACTCCGAATTTCAGAGGTGAAATTGAGGTTTCACAAAGGGATGCAAAGAGGGAAAATGGTGGGGATGAACTTCTCTCAGTTGCTAAAAGGTTTGGGATAATTTTGGTAGAGTTTTGTTTAAGTTTTTGAAGCACCTCCTTTTGGTCGGGGAGTGGGGGGTTTAAGTAGAGAGACTTAGGGTGGGGCCCAGTGTCTCAATTCAGGTGCTAAGTGCTGCTTATGTGGAGGGCAAAGAAGCTTTAAATTTCAAATGGGACGAGGTGGCCTCTAGGTTTGAATTGTGTTTGAATTTTTTGGTGGTGGCTCACATTTTTGGCTCCTCCAAAGGCTAGGCTAGCCAAAAAGGCTAAGGGAGTTGGCCAGGAGGTTAGGTGAGCCACGGGAATCTGTCACAACAATTTATTTAGGCACGTGTTTGGTTTTAGCAAAAATCATTTAGGCTTAAGCAAATTTGGATGCCAATCCCTTCATTGAGGGAATATTTGGTCCATGGCTCATGTGGGTGGTTCCATAGGGTTTAGCCTGGTCAATAAGGTCCAAAATTTTGCTTTAGAGGTCTTGCTTTGACCAATTGACATGGTTAGGTCAATTTTGGTGCATGGGGTCCAAATGGCCAAAGCTTGGGTTTGGGCTAGGCTAGCCATGACTTTGAGCCCAATTTATTGATCAAAATTGTGTAGATGATTGTAATGAAGATTTTTGGTGAAGGATTAAGTGATTTTGAGTTCAATTAGGGGTTCAATTTGGAGGATTTTGGAATTTTGGTCGCTTTGGGCATGTTGGGTTAGACTTTAGTCTAGATTGGGCTAGGCTTGAGCTAAGTACAAATTTATTGTTGAAAATGGTCAATAGGAACATCATGAAGAGTTTAGGATTCAAAATAAGGCAAATTGAGTAGGCTATTGATTTAATTTAAAGGGATTAAGTCATAGGGCCAAATTGGGGGTTTAACTTAGATTAAAATTAGGCTCAAAGCATGGGCCAATTAAGCTTGGATTTGGTTTAAATTGGTCATATTCAAGGTGAATTTAACTTTATGAATGAAATTGGGGGAAATTGGGACCAAAGTGATGGACATTTTAGGTAAATCTGGGAAATTGGGCCTTTAAAGGCAATTTGGGGGTTTTGGTCAAAATGGTCAAATTGGCCAAATTGGGACCATTTGAGAGGTCCAAATGGGTTTTGGAAACATTTGGAGTAATTTTAAAGGTTTTGGGAAAGTTTGGGGTGCCAAGGATATTTTTGTAATTTTGGCAATTTTGGGGGTATTTTGATAAATTTGGCATTTTTGGGTAACTTTGGGAAATTTGGGTATTTTTAAAAGGTTTGAAATGATTTTTGAAAAAGTTTGGATATTTTGGATGAATTGAGGATTTTGACCAAATTTAGGGTTTCAATGGTACTTAGGTAATTTGAGGGAGTTCAGCGGCAAGAAGGCCAAGTTTGGTATTTTTGGAAGAATTGGGATGCCAATCTCCATAAATGAGCTATGGACTAATGGAAACCCCATTTGGGTCCTCTATGTACTAGTCTTAGCTAAGCCCCAGCTTAGGGCTAGTGGGTTTAGGGGACCATCTACACTAGTCTCCCAAAAGATCAAGGGATGAAAGTTAACAAGTTTCAGGTTTAGGTTTGTGAGTGATTTTGGGTGAGAGTGAGTGCAAGTGAGTTTCATAGCTTTAGATAAACACCCAAGGTCAACCCTAAAGTCAAAAAATCCTATAGGAACCCTTCTTGAGCTCCCTGATAATGGCCCCACCTACTAAGTGCTAGAGGTCAGGACCAATATGTAGAGCCTCAAGTTGAGCAAGGAGGAGTTTAGAATTTCTAATGGTGAGGTCATTTTCTAGTTTTCTAAGAGTAATAAATTGGAAAGTCCTATGGCAATAACTTAGGCTACTAAAGAGGAGAATCTAAATCTCAACCAAAAGTGAGGTCATCAAATGGACCCTCAATAGGTTTGTTGTGCTCAGCATGCACACAACACGTATTAGCATTGACCGATGAGATCAATAAAACCAACACAGACTCCTAACTCAATAGCCTTAGAAGAAGGTGTTGAATTATGTGTTCTATTTATTTCTGCTGAGGAATTAACAAGTTAATATTTGAACGAATTCAAGAAGTATGAACTCTCACTGGCGACTGGAGAGTGGATTTAGGTTATCAAGTTTTAGGTATGTTTATAAAGAATGGGAACTAATATGAAAGTACTGACCCCGGGTTGGGAATTGAAATTTAGGTATTAATTTCAAAAGAGGTCAGAAGTTAGGGACCAACCTCGAAAGGAAAGGAATCAGAAGTTAATGACTGATTCCAAAATGATAATTAAAAGTTAGGGATTAATCTCAAGAGAGAGTCAGAAGTTAAAAACCGACCTCAAAAGGAAAAAAAATCAGAAGTTAAGGACTGATTCCAAAATGAGATTTGAAATTTAAGGATCAATCTTAAGAGAGAGTCAAAAGTTAAGGACTGACCTCAAAAGGAAAGGAATCAGAAGTTAAGGACTGATTCCAAAATTAGAATTGAAAGTTAAGGATCAATCTCAAAAAAGAGACGTAGTAAAAGAGTGACCTCCAAAGGAAAAGAGTCAGAAGTTAAAGACTGATTCTAAAATAAGAATTGAAAGTTAAGGATCAATCTCTAGAAAGAGGATCAAAAATTAAGAACCAATCTCAAAAGGAGGGAATCAGAAGTTAGGGATTGATTCTAAAAAGAGAATTGAAAGTTAAAGATCAATCTCAGAAGAGAGTCAAGGGTTAAGGACCAACCTCGAAAGGAAAGAAATCAAAAGTTAAGGAATGATTCCAAAATGAGAATTGAAAGTTAAAAATCAATCTCAAGAAAGAGGTTCGAAAATTAGGGATCGATCTCAAAAGGAGGGAATCAAAAGTTAGGGACTGATTCCAAAATGAGAATTGAAAGTTAAGGATCAATCTCAAGAGAGAGTCCGAAGTTAAGGACTGACCTCGAAAGGAAAGGAATCAGAAGTTAAGGACTGATTTCAAAATGAGAATTGAAAGTTAAGGATTAATCTCAGGAGAGAGTCAGAAGTTAAGGACTGACCTTGAATGGAAAGGAGTAAGAGGTTAAGGACTGATTCCAAAATGAAATTTGAAAGTTAAGGATCAATCTCAAAAAAGAGGATAAAAAATTAGGGACTGATCTAAAAAGGAGGGAATCAGAAGTTAGGGACTAATTCTAAAATGAGAATAGAAAGTAAAGAATCAGTTTCAGGAGAGAGTCAGAAGTTAAGGACTGACGTTGAAAGAAAAGGAATCAGAAGTTAAGGAATGATTCCAAAATGGAAATTGAAAGTTAAGGATCAATCTCAGGGGAGAGTCGAAAGTTAAGGACCGACCTTGAAAGGAAAGGAATCAGAAGTTAAGGACTGATTCCAAAATGAGGCTTGAAAGTTAAGGGTCAATCTCAAGAAAGAGGATCAAAAATTAGGGACCAATCTCAAAAGGAGGGAATCAGAAGTTAGGGACTGATTTCAGAATGAGAATTGAAAGTTAAGGATCAATCTTAAGAGAGAGTCAGAAGTTAAGGAACAATCCTGAAAGAAAAGGAATTAGAAGTTAAGGACCGATTCCAAAATGAGAATTAAAAGTTAAGGATCAATCTCAGGAGAGAGTCAGAAGTTAAGAACTGGCCTAAAAAGGAAAGGAATCAGAAGTTAAGGACTGATTTCAAAATGATAATTGAAAGTTAAGGATCAATCTCAAGAAAGAGGATCAGAAATTAGGGACCGATCTCAAATGGAGGGAATCATAAGTTAGGGACTGATTCCAAAATGAGAATTGAAAGTGAAGAATCAATCTCAAGAGAGAGTTGAAAGTTAAGGACCAACCTCGAAAGGAAAGGAATTAGAAGTTAAGGAATGATTCCAAAATGAGAATTGAAAGTTAAGGATCAATCTCAAGAAAGAGAATAAAAAATTAGGGGCCGATCTCAGAAGGAGGGAATCAGAAGTTAGGGATTGATTCCAAAATGAGAATTGAAAGTTAAGGATCAATCTCACGAGAGAGTCAAAACTTAAGGACCGACCTTAAAAGGAAAGGAATCAAAAGTTAAGGAATGATTCCAAAATGAGAGTTGAAAGCTAAGGATCAATCTAAAAAAGCGGATCGGTAGTTAGGGACCGATCTCGACAGGAGGGAATCAGAAGTTAGGGACTAATTCCAAAATGAGAATTGAAATTCAGGTATGGATTCGTGGTGTCAAATTCATAGATATATTTCATGTGATAAGGTTAACATTGTTGAAGAAGATTTGTGCATTTTTTATGAGGTTTTGTGTGGAACGTGAAATTCCGCAAGGATGAGAAGAGAATCAGTACATACAAAAATAGTCAAGCTACGAGAGCAAAGAGTAAGAGACCTCAAAATCAAGAGAATCAACTCAACATATTTATTTTCTTTTCTTATTATTTGTATCACATTTAATTATCAAATTATGTTTCCAAAATTTAATTTTAGTTGGTTGATTTTTTCAAGAGAGAGTTGTTTTGTTTTTTGTTTTTTTGCTTTTTTTTTTAAGTTTTATTATCGTTAAGTTTTTTTGTTGTTTTGTTCTTTGTTTGTTGTAATCTCAAACCAACGTATGGTTCATGACATTTATCCATTGCACAAAAATAGGAAATTGACAAACTGATAGAATTCTGAAAGAGATTTCATTAATCTACTCAAATAAATGTTACAAATTAAGTGTAGGCCAAAGCCTCAAAAAGTACAATATGCTATCTACATCAATGTACATCCAAAAACGTTCAATGCCAAGTACATATCATAGGCTCAGTATTCTTAATACATATCATATCTACTGTAATGAAAATGTAGTTAAGCAGAAAGGAATCCTCTGAATGTCTGTCCCCGGTGTGGCAAGCTCCTGATCGAGCAGACCTTTTAAGCCACGCTCCAGGACAAGAGTTCCCTTTACATGTACTTAGAAATGCAACCCTCTCATAGATCGTACGACAATAGTTCTTCTAAATTTAGATCTGGTGAAATCCATATGGCATTTTACTATCATCTATTCGTCGAAAGGTCACAGACACCCTACAGTGTCGTACCCCTGGAATACAGTGTTCGGCGACATCTGCTTTGTTTCCTTTAAGGACTAGCACTAAACCAATATGTAGCGGTATTTCCACGAATCCTTAAAATTCACTAGGGCCAATGTCATCTATTTCTTTTCCTAATAGAATATTGCTTTAACTCATGAATGAAGCCGTACAGAAAGGTCTCACAAAGTCATGATGGTCAATGTGCAGAGGTATGCAGTCTCCTTCATCACATATGCTGATAATACAGCTATTAGGAATACAAATAGCTGCAGTATGCTCCATCAAGCCATTATTTAATCATCCATTTTATCATTGGAGGTAATGGGTCCACCTAATCGTGTCTCAGAATCCCAATAGGACTTCCTTGTCTATCGTTGGTGAAGTTGTAACAACAGCCGCACTGGATAGTGATCCTCCCATTACCTTGCATTAACTTTCTTGGCTCATAATAGGTTCTTTCCATAAGTAGGCCTACTCAAACCTCTATCTCTCAGGTCAAAAATGCAATTGAGAATGTTTCGTTCATCACTTTCTGAGAAGACCCTATTGTTCAATTCCAATCCTTCTAATATGTTGATGAATTCTCCTTACACTTCTTCATAGAATTCAAAACTCTTTTTGTTTACTTTACTTATTTTGTAATATTCCACCATACTGAGGATTGGTGGTTGTCGGGGATATTCCCTCATTTCAACATTTGCGGAAACTAAAGCTGGTGATGTCTATGTTTGCAGCAGAATGTATGACTCTGCGTCTGACGGGACATATGGCTCTGTACCCTGCGGGACATATGGCTCTGCATCCATCAGATAACCAGTGGTCTGAGACCCAGCATTAGTAGATATTTACTCCTCTAAAGTGTTGTAGTGTTGTAGGTGTAGGACATTGCAGTCCAGGCACTCCATGAATGCCCCTCTAGCTGACGTACGTGCTGGTATCTGGCATTGCAGGTAGGGCAACCCGTACACAGAACATCTGAAGCTGGTAGTATTTTCAATTATGTAACAAATCTTGACTCATCATCTGTAGTAGGCAGGCTGGAAGAGGTCTCTCTAGTGCTCAGATCATAGATATCCTCGTTAGGGATAGGGGTGAGCAAGTTTTATGCCTCTTTCTGACATATCTTTTCATCTCGTCAGAAAGCCCTCTGGTTTCGACGTCTAGCATTTCTATGCTGAGTTCTTTGAAGTGGAGCATCTAGTAGTCTTTCATTATCGGCAGCAACTAGCCCCCTAGTCAACGTAGCTATCATGGACAGTAGGCGGCTGGTCCCCTCCATCGGGTCTTGTTGTACCATCACATTCTTTTCCCTCGGTGATGAATTTTCTTTGGTGCTCAACCTTAGCAGTGAGGGCAGCCCTTTCTTTTCCTATCGGCTAATGAAATCTATTAGAGGCCCCTCATAATCCATGCCGACATGACTAAATTCTATGTCAAAGTCTATGGTGCTGCCCTGCGACGCCCTTTCTTTGTTGAGTGCGAGGCTCCAGCCTTCTTTAAAAGCAAAGATCAGTCTCTGGCCTGACATTTCTCTGCAGACAACAGGAAAAATATCAGTGAACTGAAACTTAGCGTGAAAAAGAAGAAGACAAAGTGTTTATTAAAGAAAATTTTAGTTTTATTTAGGTGAGAAAATTTTTTATTTATGTGTGTATTTCATTTAATTTAGCAGAATATTAAGTTTAAAAAGAGAAAATTGAAGTGTGTAATTTCACAAATTTTCATTATGTTGAGGTTAATCTTATTACAAAATTTGGTACCCAGTCACAGACATTTGGCCAAATAGATAACCCAGAACAATCAAAATTTCAAAATTTCAAGTCAAGTGATGTCAGGTTGCGTAGTATGTCTTCAGGTATCGTCCATTGATTGGCAGCGTGGGTCTTTCGCCTAAAAAATCCACTAACTGGTAGGCTTCTCCTGCGTAGATCTTTTTTACGAAAAATGGTCCCTCCCAAGTTGGCTCAAATTTTCCACCTATTTTGTGGCGTGCAAGAATGGGTCTTTTAAGCATGAGGACAAGGTCACCAATTTTGAATGTTCTTGGGTGGACCAATTTGTCATGAGCTTGTACCATCTTTTCCTGGTAAAGTTCCAAATGTTGTTGTGCTTCAAGTTATTTTCCCTCAAGACTCTCTAATTCTTAAAGTCTGAGTTATGCACTTTCCTCCATTATAAGTTTGTTGGCGACAATGATTTTGAGAAACGGCATCTGAACTTCTAATGGTAGTACAACCTCAGACCTGTACACGAGCATGTAGGGTGTGCACTGAGTGGGAGTCTTAAACGTCGTATTGTAAGCCCACAAAGCTTCTGGTAACTTGTTGTTCGAATCTCTTTTGTTTTCGTCCAGTGTTCTCTTTAAAATTTGTACCACCATTTTGTTGAAGGCTTCAGCCAGGACTTTTGCTCTAGGATAGTAAATTGTAGAGTATCTCCAATATATCCCGTGTCGTTTGAAAAAATTGTTGATTTTGGTGCTTTTAAATATTGTCCAATTATCGGAAATTATTCTTCACAGTACTCCAAAATGGTAGATGATTTGGCTTTTGAAGAATTAAAGGATGAGCTGTGTCGTAACCTCTCGTAATTGTACTGCCTCTGCCCATTTTGATAAGTAATCTGTAGCAGCAAGTATAAATCTATGTCCTTTCGAGAATGGAGGTCTATCAGACCTATTATATCTGTGCCCTGACACTCGAATGGCCCCGAAACAATGGTTGGGTGTAGCACATTTAGAGGTTGGTGTAAGACCACCCCATGCACTTGGCACTGGTGACATCTTTTGGCTGTATCCATGCAATCCGACATCATTGCCGGCCAATAATATTCGAGTCTCTTGATCTTTGGTTTAATCTTCGGCTCTGACTGGTGAGCGCCACACAATATGACATGTACTTATTTAACAATATTTTGTGCCTCAACTTTACTTTAACATCGTAGCCACATCTGCTGAAACAATCTCTTGTAGAGGACATCACCTATTAGAGCATATGACATAGCCCATTTTGTAATGTGATGTGCTTCAGACTTGTCATCTAGTAGCTTTCTAGTGGCAAATATTCTATTCATGGCTTGCGCCAATCTTCATTAATGTCTGCAACCACAATCATCATTTCTTCTTTTTTTCCTGAGCTTGTGTAGGGTTTTAAAGTCAATCTGAGACAAAACTTGTCTTTGTTGTACTGTGATATCAATGGAATCCTCCGGGGGACATGCTAATTATTTTGCAAGTTTTGCTAAAGCGTTAGTATGGGCATTATCTCCCCTAGGAATCCGGCAGAAAGCTACATTGGGAATCTATTCCAGTAGCTTCATCGTGTACTGATGGTATTCTGCTAATCTCAATTTCAAAATCTTGTATTATCCGGAGACTTGCTGGATGACGAGTTGTGAGTCGCCATAGATGGCAATATCTATTATATTCATCGAGGTTGACAACTCTAATCCAGTGATTAAGGCTTGATATTCTACTTCGTTGTTGGTACATGGCTCTGTCAGGTGGTATGAGAACCTCAACATACCTTTATCTAACTTGATAAAGATCAAACTAATATATAGCTTGCCTTGCATAACTGTGCCTAATATTTTATCATTTCTTGCTGACGAAGCTCTGTTGAAGTACCTTTCCCTGCGTTGTGTACTAGAGAATTCCATTTGCAGTACCTGCTCATCTAGTAGTTCATCATTAACAGGGAACCGAGCTGTAAGTTGGTGTGCAGCGAGAAAGTCTGCCAAAATTTGTCCCTTGTTAGTATTGAGGGGAACAAAATTTAATCAAATTGCAATAAGATCATCAACCATATTGCTAGACGTCTGGAAAGTGTTGATTGCGTCATCAAAAATTGCAACAGATTAGCTTTTGAAATTAGGGTAATCTTATCAGAAAGTATGTAATGTCTAAGCTTTTGGGCGATGAAAATTAAAGTTAGACAATGCTTCTCAATATGTGGATACCTTACTTTCATCAATATTAGATGATGACTCAAGTAGTATAGTATGTCTTTCTTACCCTCTTCATTGACTTGGGCTAAGAGGGCTCCAGGAGAGTCGTCTAAGGCCGCAGTATAAAGTATCAAAGGTTTTCTTGCGATAGGGGTTGCCAAAACAGGAGGTGTCAATAAATATTATTTAACATCCTTAAATGCCCACTAACATTTATCTTCCCAAATGAATTTGGCGTTCATTTTAATTAATGTCGAGAAGGGCTAACACCTACCTGAGAGATTAGTAATAAAGTATCTCGGATATGCCAACTTTTCTTGGAAGGAACGTAGTTGTTTCAATGTTTTGGGTGGAGGCATTTCCAAGATAGCTTTAATCTTATCCGAGTAGATCTTGATTCCCTGATGATGGACAACAAATCCTAGAAATTCCTTGGAGGTAACGCCAATACCGCACTTTAAGGGATTCATGCTAAGGTCATATCGTCATAACCATTCAAACACAATCCTCAAATCATACAAATGGTCTATTTTTAACTTTCTCTTGATGAAAAAATCATCCACATAGCATTCCAATTGATTGCGAATTAGGTCGTCAAAAATTTTTGTCATTGCACGTTGGTATGTTGGTCCAGCGTTCATGAATCCAAACGACATCATCGTGTAGCAGAAAATCCCTATAGGTGTTCAGAAAGCTGTAAGTGCTGCATATTTGGGAGCCATCTTGATTTAGTTATATCTTGATGATTCGTCCATAAAAGAGATGATTTCATGTGTTGAAGCAATCTCCACCATCATTTCTGGTGTTGGTAATGAGAATTCATCTTTTCGACACGATTTGTTCAATTCCCTGAAGGCGACACAAACATGTATTTGTGCATTTTTCTTCTTAACTGGGACAATGTTAGATAACCATGTAAGGTATTTGTCTTCTTTTACAAAGTTAGCTTCTATTAATTTCTTCACCTCAGTGATGACTTCCTGCTCTATTTTGAGGCGCATCCTTCCGGGAGCTTGTTTTACTGGGATTATATTTTTGTCCACCCCAAGTTTATGAACTGCAACCTCTGTTGACAATCCTGACATTTCATCATAGCTCCATGTGAAGTAAAATTTGAATTCTGTTAGGGATTTAATCAGTTGCAAAGATTCTTCATTGTTGACTAGAGAACTTATAAATGTAGGTCGGGGTTGCTCTTTAGTCCTGAGGTTAATTTCCTTTAATTCATAAACAGTGGATTTAATTTCTCTTCAAATTCTAGTGGAGCATCTTCTATCAGCTGATCTGTAGAGTCATCCTCCATATCAATGCAATCTCCTTATGATTCATTAGTAACAACCATACAAAATTTTGAATCATCGACTGGCCCAACTATACCAAATTCAAGACCCTCTTTCAAGTTTGGAGTTTGACTTTTAACATTCCATAATTTTTCAAAAAGTTGTAATTTGTCTTTCGATATTTGTTTTGACAAATGTCCCTCTTGAATTAACTTTAGTACAGAAGGCGAGAAACAACCAAAAGGCAATTTTATTAATTCATTAGCATCATCATCCAAGTTTACATGATTTTCAAGATCAATAGAGGTAGAAGCACGATAAAACTTGATCAGCTTTGAACCAGCGCTACGGACTTCCTTGACCTCTAAACTCTCAACCTTTTGAGGGATAATCAGAGTAAGGGTAATGATATTCACATAGTGGTTTATCCAATCATACATTGTCTCATATTCTCTTTTCTCTGCATCTTCTAAGGATATCTCATACTGTGGTTTCTTATATTTTGTCATCATTATTTCATCTTTAGAACTGTCTTCATCACTAATGTTGATGGTTGACCTAGTCCATTCAATAATTAAATTGGTTTTTCCTCATCAACGTCCCTAGCCTCGACCTCAGGTGCGCAAACTAAAATAACTTCCACCAAGTTGTTGCAAAAAACTGGTGGGAGATCGCTAAAGCGGAGTCAAACGACCTCCTCTTTGTGATTTTTCTGAATCTTCATTTTTGCTTGTCATAGTTTCACGAGAGAAGACATTTTTCCTTCGAAGGTGTGTAGTAGACAGCATCTTCAAGAATATCAATTTCATGCACTAAAAACGGTTGTAGATTTCCCTTGATACAATGCTCTTGCCCTTCTTTATAATACTTGATGCATTAGTGTAGAAACGATGGAATTATGTTGTGTTCGTGAATCCACAGTCGACCCACTAGAGCATTGAAAGAGGTCTTGGTGTCGATGATATGAATCTTGGCTGTTATTGCTAGTTCTTCAACCTTCATAAGCAATGTAATCAATCGAAGGGCTCTCTCTCTCATTTGGTTGAATCTTCTTAGCATCATTTTATCGGTTGTAAGCTCTTAATCTTATGTCCAAAAAGGCTAATGTCTGTAGACTCATCAACTTGAGGGATGCTTCAGGATCTACTGAAACTCTGGACAACACAAATCTGTTGATGTTAACTGAGATGTAGAGTGGTCGGCTGTACCAAGCAGGAAATCTTAATCTGTGAAGGTTACTCAAGACTATTCCTTCAACAAGCAAACTTCAACTGAGGATGTGCTTGCCAACTGGGCTAAGAAAATCTCTTGGTCAAGCAAAGCTATAACCAGAGACTCTCTCATCTCCTTTGATAGGATCAGAGCATCGTAGATGCTTAATCTGGCCGACAACTTCCTAAGATGAGCTAGCACATTGTAATCCTCTTTGTATGAACCTCTGATTTTCTCTTGGTTGTGTGGTTCTTCCACTGGTGGAGGTGGAGGTAGTTCTTCTCGTGTTACTATTTGTTTTCCTTTATCTGTCGGAGCTATTCTTAGGGGTAACACTCTCCCTCTCCTTAAGTTCACTTCTATAATTTCTTCTTCTTGAGATATCTTTATTGAATCTTCTGATGTTTCTTCTTTGTTGGAAAGATCTAGGTTGATGGAAAGTTGTGCACCGTGGTGCTTGAGAATTGGTTCCTCATCCCGGTGCTGTCGTAAGCAGTATTGTAGATGTCTTCTTTAGTCTTACCAATAGGTTCATCAGACTCAAGTATGATTTGAGGATCATTTTGGGAATCAAGTTCAAAGTTATATTAGTTGAAATAAATTACGTTATCACCAGAAATAGTTAAAGCGTAGCCAGAATCATAATCATCATATTCATAAGACCCGGAGGGGCAAAAAGATAGTCATACAAAGTCAGGGGTTCGAGGATTTTCTTCCCCGAATCCAAGACAACCAATCTAGTAAAGGCAGCCCCTATCCTAGCCCTAGTGCTATCAATCTTTGTAATGGTGTTCTTCTTCTTCTTTGTCCTTGATGGCGAATCTCTTGGTGAAATCTTCGTCTCGGGTTTGGCAGAACAGAGGCTTGTTTTAAAGTATTCTGAATTTGATTTAATATTTCCTTGAATGATTTGTTTTAAACTTCATTCCATCCATCTTTTTCGGTATAAGCAAAAGATTGTTATAATGAATCTTGTATTTGGTTTAAAACCCTCTTAAGCTTATCTCAAGTTGTACTCCATCCATCTTCTTCAATATGTGGATCAATCAGAGAGATTGGCTCAGCCAAAATCATAATTATGGAACGTTTTATAGGTTATTTTAAACATTCTTTCGGGATATTTATGATCCCTTCTTTAAGATTCTTCTCAAGTCAATCCTGAAAGATGAAGAATTCTTCTATAGTGTGCCCTAACAATCTGTGATACGGGCAATAATTTGGTTGATCTTTCTTATTAGCCTCTTCGGGCTTTATTGAATCTGATAGTCCGAATTCAGGCTTCTTCGTCAAACTTCTGAACATCTTGGATAAAACTTCATCTTTGAAAGAATACACCATTTTAGGTCATTCTGCCAAAGATATTCTCTTATTCCCTGTTTGAGGTGATCATTTTTGACGCGGTCGCTGGTTGGACTGACTACTCTGTTTCTGAGCATGCTATGAAGATTGGCAAGTATTTTCTTAATATATCTTTATCGGTTGCTTCCTTTATTGAAAGTTGCTACTATTCCTGACTTTTTTTCAAACACTCGGGTTGCCTTGGATTTCTCGTAAATCCATATGTTTGATTTATTCTTGAAGACTGCTAGCTTTGCTGAGTAGCTTCTTGAAGGATTTAATGGTGAGTCTCTTGAGCATGAATGCTACTGGCTAATGGATGCTTTTGAGTAAGATCTCAATTGTGTGTTGCTCCTGTAGCTAAGGTTCACACATCATGAGCTCTCCTGTAGAGACATGGTGTTGCGCTCTGACCAATCTTTTCACAAATAATTGTTCCAACTCGGCGAATGTGTTAACTGATATGTTAGGTAAATCAACATACCAATCAAAAGCAATCCCTGACAGGTTGCTGACTGACAAAAAAAAAATATGTTGAGATTTTCATACCAATTTTACACTATTTTTGATGATATTGCACTTTGAAGAAAGGTATTTTTGATGTTTTGTTGCAGGTATGATGCATTATGGTGATTGGAGCGAATTTGGGAAAAGGAGCAAATTTGGAAAAAGGAGCGAATGTGTTAACTGATTTGCATTATGCATTATGGTGATTGCAAAAAAGAGCGAATTTGGAGCGAAAAGGACCAAAATATTAAGATTTGAACTAGGGTGCCGACGGCGAGCCCAACGGCGCCGACGTCGAGAATTTTCTAAGACTACAGATCAAATAATTTAGAAGGCCTGCTGACGGCGCCCTCGAGGCTGCCAACGACGAGATCAGTTGTTATCTCAACAGGTGCATTGAATATGGAAAATTTTTAGAGGGATGCTTAGGCAACTCTTGGAAAAACTCTTCTACAACTTTAAAAGAAGATTTTGGCCAAAAATGGAGAGGCTGCTGGGTAGTTAAAGGAGGCTATGGAGGTTAGAGAGGTTCCAGTAGTTTGTAGAGAGTTTAATTTAGGGTTAGATTGTGAGGAATTTTTTAAGAGATTGTAAAAGTGGAGGGAAAGTGAGAGATTTATTCTTTATTGTCGTTTTGAAGAAGAATTTTGTGTGCTGTAAAGAAAGTAAGAGATTCAAAAGAACTTTAAGTAGTTTTCTTGGGGAGGAATTAGAGATAAGTGTTATTTACTTATTGTAGTTTGCATGACTTTGCTTTTATATATAAATTCTGTGTTTTGTCGTATCTTTCCCATGAGTTTTGAGTAGTTTTCTCTATCTTTCTCCTTGTCTTGAGATTTGTGAAATGGTGATTTGAATTGGTTGAGCCTTGAAAATGTTAAAGAAGTTGTGATAGATCCTAATTTACACCTCGCTAGTTTTTTAGAACTTTGTGCTACCTTTAAATATGATAGAGTTTCAAACGATGCTGTCAGACTTAGACTTTTTTTTTCACTTAGGGATCAGGCTAAGATATGGTTAAATTTGTTAGCACTCTATTAGAACTTGGGGAGAACTTTCACAGAAATTTCTATCCAAATATTTCCCTTTATCCAAAACTGCTAAACTTAGAAAAGACATAACATTATTTTGTCAGATTGATGGAGAGTCAATATATGAAGCTTGAGAGAGATTTAAACATCTTATTAGGAAGTGCCCTCATCATTCATTACCAGATTGGTTGATAATTCAAAATTTTTAAAATGGATTAGTGGGATCACTTAGATCGATTATAGATGTTGCGGGTGGTGGTTCTTTAATGTCAAAACCTTTTGATGAGGCTTATTCGTTAATAAAAGAGATGGCTAACAGAAATTTTCAATGGCCCTTTGAAAGGGTAAATCCTAAAAGAGTAGCTAGTATCCATGATTCTGATGCAATATTTATGTTAGCTTCGCATATTGCTGCAATATCAAAGAAATTAGATCATTATGAAATAAATTATTCTCTAACACCTACTATGATGGAAGAAAATTCATCTGGGCAATTTGTGGATGTTAAACCTTTGTATGAAACTTTAAATGCTATTAATAATAGACCAAACAACCCTTATTCAAACTATTATAACCCTAGGTTGGAAGAATCATCCTAATTTTAATTGGAATAACAATTCTACTACAAATCAACAATGGGCAAACAACCCAGTGAACCCATTAAGAAATTCATCCAACCAAGGAAATGTTAGTTATAGACCTTCTTATCCTCCAGGATTTAATAGTAACACTCAATATAAGGAAAAGAAGTTGTTTATGGAAGAGATGATATTAAACATGGGTCAACAATTTCAGAATCAAGAAAATCAATTATAGATTCAAGGAAATCAGTCACACAATCAAGAAACTGCTATTAAGATTATTGAAAATCAATTAAGGCATATAGCTTCTGCGCTTAGTAACCGAACATTAGGAACTTTCCTAGTACTGTTGAACCAAATCCTAAAGATCAAGGAAAAGAACAGATAAAAGCAATACAATTACAAAGTGGAAAATAATTGGAAACAAGAGTGCAGAAAGAAACTGAAACTGAAAAAGAGAAAGTAGATACAAAAAAAGAAAAGGATCATGAATACCCAGAAATAGAATATCCACTCACACCAATGAAAATTACTGTGGAGAAACCTCCACCACCGTTTCCTCAAAGAATGAAGCAACACAAATAGAATAAACAATTTTCCAAATTTTTAGAAATTCTTAAGAAATTAATGGTAAATATTTCCTTCATGGAATTTTTAGAGCAAATGCCAATTATGTGAAATTTATGAAAGATATTCTGAACAAGAAAAGGAAGTTCACTGATAATGAAATTTTTGCACTTAGCGAAGAGTGTAGTGCAATTATTCAGAAAAAGCTTCCAAAAAAATTAAAAGATCCTAGTAGTTTCATTATACCGTGTGCTATTAGTGAAATTTTTTATGGAAGAGCTTTATGTGATTTGGGAGCCAACATTAATCTTACGCGTCTATCAATTTTCAAAAGATTTGGATTAGGAGAAGTCTCACCTACTTCTATAACTCTCCTAAGGGAGTTATAGAAGATGTGTTAGTAAAAGTTGATAAATTTATCTTTCCTGTGGATTTCATTGTTTAAGATATGAAGGAAGATAAGGAAATACCTATCATTTTAGGGAGATCATTTTTAGCTACTAGAAAAGCTATGATAGATGTTCAAAATGGAGAATTAACTATGAGTGTTAACGATCAAGAAGTGACTTTTAACATTGCAAAATCTATGAATACCCTATTGTTGAAAGAGATAATGAATGTTTTCTCTTGGAAATTAGTGAACATCTAATGATAGAGCATTTTAAAGAACATTTTGAAGAGAAAGAGCAATTTAAAAATAGTGTTGAAGTTATTTTGGACGAAATAGAAAATGAAGAATTAGATTATGTTTAGGAAAGATTTGAGAAGCTGGATATTATAGGAAATGCTGATAAGAATCTAGTTCCATCAATTATAAAACCACTTGAACTTAAGTTGAAAATATTGCCTAACCACTTGAAGTATGTGTTTCTGGGAGACTCATCTACATTACATGTTATTATATCTTCAGAATTAAATGATTTGCAAGAGCAAAGACTGTTGAATACATTAAAAAGATATAAGAAAGCTTTTGGTTGGACCTTAGCTGATATTAAGGGAATTAGTCCTTCAATCTGTATGCATAAAATTATACTAGATGAACAATATAAACCAAGAGTTGATCCACAAAGGAGATTAAACCCAATGATGAAAGAAGCAGTCAAGAAGAAAATTATGAAATGGTTGGACACTGGAATTATATATCCTATTTTAGACAGTGCTTCAGTAAGTCCAATTCATTGTGTTCCTAAGAAAGGAGGAGTGATTGTTGAAACAAAAGAGAATAATGAATTAATACCTATCAAACAAGTTACTGGGTGGCATATTTGAATTGATTATAGAGAATTAAACACTACCACTAGGAAAGATCACTTTCCTTTAACATTTTTAGATCAAATAGTATATATACTTGTCGGGCACAAATATTTTTTTTTTAGATGGATATATCAGTTACCATCAAATTCTTATTGCTCCTGAGGATCAAGAAAAGACAACATTTACTAGTCCTATTGGAACTTTTGCTTTTCAAAAAATGCCTTTCGGATTCTATAATGCACCTCTAACATTCCAGAGATGTATGATGTCTATATTTAGTAAATTAATTGATGATGGATTAGAAGTATTTATAGATGATTTCTCTGTATTTTGAACATTATTTGACACATGCTTATTTATCTTCAAAAAGTTTTGGAGTTAAGCAAAAAAACTAATTTAGTTCTAAATTGGAAGAAATGTCAATTTATGGTTGTAAGAGGAATTGTGTTAGAGCATAAAATTTCAGAAAATGGTATAGAATCAGACCCTACAAAAATTCAAGTTATATCTAAATTAACACCTCCTACTAATGTAAGAGAGGTTAGAAGTTTTCTTGGGCATGTTGGTTTTTACAGGCGTTTTATTAAAGATTTTTCAAAAATTACTAAACCTCTATGCCAAATTTTAGAAAAGGACAAGAAATTTGAATTTATTGAAAACTGTTTAAATGCCTTTGAGTTATTAAAAGAAAAATTAGTCACAACACCTATTATAGTTTCACGTAACTAAGAGAAATCATTTGAACTGATGTTCAATGCTAGTGATTAAGCTATTGGAGTTGTTCTTGGACAAAGGTATGAAAAGATTTTCAAAGTTATATACTACACTAGCAAAACACTTAATGATACTCAAATTAATTATACTGTTATTGAAAAAGAGTTACTGGCCATTGTGTATGCTTTAGAAAAATTTAGTTTTTATTTAATTGGGACTAAATGTGTTGTGCACACTGATCACTCTGCTATTAAATATCTGATGCAAAAGAAGGATGCCAAACCAAGGTTAATTAGATGGATACTTTTGATGCAAGAATTTGATATTGTGGTTATTGATAGAAATGGAACTGATAATCAAATTGTTGATCATTTGTCAAGATTAGAAAATCATGAATTATCTGACACCAACAATGAAATTACAGACAGTTTCCCTGATGAACAACTTTATAATATTAATGAGTGGAAAATACCATTGTATGCTGATATTGTTAATTATATTGTAAGTGATATTTTGCCACCTATGATGACATTGCAACAACAAATAAAATTCATTCATGATGCGAAAGCATATTTTTGGGATGAGCCTTATTTATATAAATAATGTAAGGATCTTATTATGAGAAGATGTGTACCTTATGAAGAAACTGAGCTAATTAATCAGAAATGTCCTGATTCTGAATTTGGAGGACATTCTAGGATTGATAAAACTGTTTATAAAATTTTACAAGCTAGATTCTATTGGCCTACTCTCTTTAGAGATGTTTACCAATACATAAAAACTTGTGATCGATGCCAACAAGTAGGCAATATATTTAGAAGAAAAGAAATGCCTCTGAATTTCATGTTAGAAGTTGAGGTATTTGATGTTTGAGGATTAGATTTCATGGGACCATTTATTCCTTCATTTAGGAACTTATACATATTAATTACAGTAGACTACGTTTCAAAGTGGATTAAAGCACAAGCTTTACATCGTTGTGATGCTAAAAGTGTTTCAAGATTTTGAATGAAAAATATTTTCACTAGATATGGAATGTCAAGAATGATTATCACTGACGGAGGATCCAATTTTAGGAATAATTACATTTAGAGATTGGCAGAAAAGTTTAATATTATTCGTAGAATCTCTACTTCCTATCACCCTCAAACTAGTGTGTTAGCTGAAGTTTCTAATATAGAGATTAAACAAATACTTGAGAAGACTGTAAACCCTAGTAGAGTAGATTCGTCTACTATACTGGATACCGCATTATGGGCTTACAGGACTACTTATAAAACTCTTATGGGAATGACTCCTTACCGGCTGATTTTTGGAAAGACTTCTCACTTACCAGTAGAATTGGAGCATAAAGCATATTGGGCGATTAAAGAATTCAATTATAATTTAAAAGATGTTGGTGAGAAGAGATTGTTACAATTGAATGAATTGGAAAAATTAAGAAATGAATCTTATGATAACTACAGAATTTATAAGGATAAACTAAAGTTATGGCATGATCGGAAGATTAACCAGAAAAACTTCAAACCAGGATAAGAAGTTTTGCTTTACAATACAAGGCTGAAGTTATTACCTATGAAATTGAAGTCCCGTTAGTTAGGACCCTTTACTGTGACTCAAGTATACACTTACGGAGCTGTTGAAATTGAAGATCAAAAGACTAGGAATAGATTTAAAGTAAACAGACACAGATTAAAACCGTATTTTGAGGGTAAAAGACAAAAATTTAAAGAGGTTTTAATGATCAGTCAACCTCAATAATACCTGAATAGGTCGGGTTGACGACGTTAAACCAAGCGCTTTATGGGAGGAAACCCATAGTTATCTTTATTTTTATTGCAATTATAGTAGTTTTATTTGAAATTATTGTTAGTTTGTGGTAGTATTGAACTCTACTACTCATATTTACCCTTGAATCATCATAAAAATTGGATCCATAGAAAAATTTGGAACGCATTCGAACCAAAGTGAAACTGTGCAATTTTTGCCTTAGGCATCGATGGCGCCCTCGAATCCACAGACGGTGGGTTTTTTCCGAGAGTCTAGGAAAATAAATTCTAAAGGCTCGCCAACGGCACTAGCAATGT